>CM034152.1:639019970-639078684 GCA_019776745.2 Taxus chinensis | reverse complement strand
TTGTTTCTGGTCTTTAGCCTGGGATTCATCTGCATGTAGTTATCTCCAGCATTCTAGTCTCTTAGAGGATCTTTATCATCCTTATCCATCTGTTTCTGTTCTTGAGCCTCAAAATGATCTGAGAGTATTTCCAGCTTTTGCATTATTTTCTCAGAGCATTTGCTGACAAAATGCCCTAATTTATGACATTTTCTACATCTTAGTTAGAAATCTTCATACTCTATTTGCTATTTCCATGCTCCAAATTTGGACTACAGAAAAATGTGATCAGGTAGCTCTTGATCTATTTCAGTAGAGACACATAACCTTGCGAAAGCCAGTCTTGATCTATTTTTTGTAGGTCCATCAAGCCCAACTGGTGAACCAATCGATTTGGCTATATGAAGAAGGATTTCATCATCCCACAGATGAAGGGGTAGCCCTGGGAGTCTACACCAGATGGGTATGACATGAATGTTCTTAGTATATGGATTGAACCCAGGATACCATTTTTTTTAAAACAACCCCATATTTCCAAGACACTAGGGACCACCACATAAGATAGAGTCTACATCAGCTTGGAGATTAAATTGGGCTAGAAAAAAAACCTTGGCCATGGTGGTGATAGTAAAATCCCTGTTATCCAAAATTCACCCCTCAAGGTAATTTTGATAACATGCATAAAATTCTTTAGTCCCAAGAAATTATATTTATTCAAGGCAAAAAATCATGTTTCAGGGGTCCCCTCAGGTTCTTTCTAACTCTTCTATCCAAGAAGAAAACCCAGCAAGTTTTAAAAAAATGTGAAAAAATTGCAAAAACAAGCTCAGGGCAGAAAAAACTCATGAAAAAATGGCTAAGTCCTTGTCCTCCGCAATAGTCGGGACATGAGGGACATCTGGGCTCGAACCGGGCCGAAAGGCCCCAGGCGGCTTCCTGCGGCAGCATTTGGGAACAAAGGCGCGCGGGACGCGGAAATCCGAACTGGCTGGAAAAGTGGAAAAAATTGACTAAATGTTGAAACAGGCAGTCTGGGACATCTGGGCAATTAGTACGTGGAGGACGCAAGTCGGCCGAAAAGACTTAAGGCAGCCCGAAACAGTTGAACCGAAGGTACGCAAAGTACACGAACCGGCCGGATCGGCCGAAATGCGAAATTTCACACCGGGACAACAGTACGCGAACCAGCCGAACCGGGCGAATCGGAAGAATTTGTCCCAGACAGTCCGGGACAAGCGGGACAGGAGTACGCGAACCGGCCGAACCAGCCGAAATGAGGACTTTCGTACTAGGACATCCAGGCCAAAGGGATGTGTGGGACGCGCAAAGCTGAAGCGGCCGAAGGCAAAGAAGAAAGGTCAACGTCAGACCCGTGAAACGTCAAACCGCCATAACTTTTGACTCCGAGCTCCGATTTTCACAAAATTGGACTTTCTGGAACGAGCACGACGTCCTCTACTCCACAAAAACTCTATTTATTATTTTTGATGAGGGTAGATATATTTAAATAAAATAAACATATTCGGCTCCAGTCAGTCAATGCTCATTCCCGTCAAATGACAGAAAACGCCTGCCAGACCCAAAATAGCTGCCCGCACTCAGAAGGCCATAACTTTTGTATTTCTCAACGAAATCGCACAAAGTTGGTACCGTTGGAATCGAGGCTCCAAGCCCGACGCACAGAAATCAAGAAATTCTGGATTTGATAAGAGATTGATCAATATTTTTAACAAAACGTGGCCGGGTTCAGAACAATGTTTTATTTGGTAGCTGGGAGTGCAATTAAGAGGCATGGTCATCATTCTTTCTCTGCTGCAGCACATGGGATAGTATGGGGAGAATTTTGCAAGTAATTTAAAATCATTTCACTCCATTTAATACCTCTTACATGTGGTTGAAGTACAGATTTCGGGATTTCCATTTTCTCTTCTCTTTTCTGCTTCATTTTCTATAAATTGGAGTGTTGGGCTCATTGTAAAAGAGAGAGTTTTTGGGTAGCAAAGCTCTGCCAAAAT
Organism: Taxus chinensis; assembly: GCA_019776745.2. Lineage (NCBI taxonomy): Eukaryota > Viridiplantae > Streptophyta > Pinopsida > Cupressales > Taxaceae > Taxus > Taxus chinensis. The sequence goes on along the minus strand of CM034152.1, from coordinate 639,076,690 downwards.
TTCTTTGTGAAGACAGTGTGTTGCAAGCCCTCATAGTGGACTCCTTGCATGGTGATCCAGGCCCTTATCTTGTAATAGATTGAACTGTGCATATCATGAAGCAATAAAATACCAGTTTGTGGATGTATCTTCCCCTGCTGTGTTTTCTTGCATTCCTCTTGCCCATTTATTCTTTCTACAAGAATATTGTGTCTATTTTTATGTTCTTGCAGGGATCCATTATCATTGTGTATGCTTGAAATATCATTGTGAATGCATTTTGCTACATTATGGAGAACTGTCATCACCTCTTCTAGTGTGCACTTTGCCTCTGTATTTCACACATTTGGAGACTACTCTCACACCCTCCTTTTCTGGTGTATCACCGATTTAGTGTAGGCTTTCATTTTATGCATTCTCTCTCCCTGGTCCCTTGGAAATTTAGATTAGAACAGTTAGCTTATCCTGCATTAGAGTAGATTGTGGCAGGTAGTTTAGGAGCAAGAACCCAATTTCTCTGGAGGTCTATCTCAAGTAGCAGGTCCCACAACTTGGAGATAGTACCCATGTTATCCAATCACACCGTGACTTCTAGTATATGCACAGGGGTGCTGTGATTCGGTGATAACAATCCCCTTTTAGTTTTCATCTGTGAATGGCCCATTTTGTTATAGTATCTACATTGGGTCTTGATCCCAAAAACTTTCCGAATAGGGATAGATTGGTTTTCTCAAGAGCTCTATGCAGCCATCCATCAGGCACTTGTATGTGGGTCACCCCTTCAGCATATTTTTTACTTTTAAAATTCATATCACATACAGGATGAGGACTGACATTTTTTTTCAGGAGGTAACTTAAGAATATCAGCCCAGGCTCTAGATCCAGTACTAACACCTTTAACCGATTCTCCCTCACTTAATGGTGCCTTATCAGCTAGTTCCCAGCCTTTTGATAAACATTCAGTAGCAAGAGCTGCTAAAACCACACTCTCAAAACCCTTCCGTAGTCCTCCATGATCATCAAACCCGCAGTCCTCCATAGAGAATGGACCTTGGTATTTGAATGGATTTTTATGCTGGTTCTAATGTCATAATGTGTTGGAATAGGGTCATGGGATTCACCATGGAGTGGTGGAACCTATGTACCAACTTCGTTGTATGGGGGTATGCCCCAAGGAGTTACAAATAACTAGCGGGTTGTTGAACTACGAGTTATTATCTCACTTGGGTTTTGGGGTGATGGGGCTCTATGTGCCTAGGGCCATAGGGTGACCAGGCCTCATTTAAAAGGAGAAAGGAGATGGGCCTCTATGGTTGAGTGACCTGATATTCTTGATGGGGCTCTATGGTTGAGTGACCCGGCTTGGTTTTGACACTATGTATCCTTCTCTTTGGGAGGTATATGCAGTTTATCTGGTGATGCTTTGGGGAGGTAGATGGAGTTATATTCTATTGCTTTTGGAGATATCTGGAGTTGTTTTGTGATGTCTTGTGATGTGAGGAGATTGGTATAGTGAGTTATGTGTACCTGTATGAGTCTTTTTGACACCTTGTTATGTATGAGGCTTGACTCTTCCCTTGGTTGGTATGGAATTTTGGATATTGGATTGGAACTATGTTGTTACAGTCATGGAATTTTTTGGGTCATGTGATACCCATTGTATATGTATCAGCGTGTTGACCCGGTTTGTCAGTCATATGTGTGTATTAGATCTATGTCTAGGACATAACTGTTGGAAATTAATTGTTATGTGGTCTACTCGTTGTCATTCCTGGGTTTTGTGAAAAACCTTGTGATGTGATATGGTCGTGAAAGTATGCTTGTGAAATGTTAGTGTTGTGTATGACCCTGATAGGGTGTTGTGACTATAGTTCATGATGGGAACCCACAGGAATGAAATAACTAAAATTCAACAAAAATGAAATTTTAAAGAATGAACTAAGAATAATTTTAATAGAAAGAGATTAATGAAATAACGAATAAGAGAAAACTGCCAATCTTCACAGAACCTTGAAAGTTAAAATTTCTACCTCATGTTCCTAGGGCCACCCCGTGGCCATGATTTTGTGTTTGAAATCTTAACCTTAAAGCATACCTTTGCCCATATTTGTTCCTTATTGTTACCATTTCTCCTTTTTCAGTCTGTCGCATCAAGGACGATGCTTTCTTAAGGGGAGGGAGATGTAGTGCCCCAAACTTTAAATAAATAAATAAATAAATAAAATTAAAGTTTGAAATTAAAAACCTGTGATTTGTTTTGGGGGGAAAATTTAGGGCAACTTTGGGAATGCACCATCATTTGGTTTTGTTGGAGAGGGAGAGGGAACCACCGCCATGGAGGGAGGTGGGGGAAAAAGCTCCAGACTAGTCTTGGCGCACCCAAAAAACTGCCCAAGGAAATGGTTGCCAGATGTCTTCCCATTGAATGCCTTGGTCCCAGCCCGCACTAGCATCCTCCCAGCCTACGCCAAACACAAACTCCCTTACTTGCGTGGACATTTCTTAGATCATAAAAGACAGGGAAATTTTTTTAGACATGGTAGTTTCTAATGCTCTGGTCGCAGGTTTTGCACAAATCACTGTGCCTTGGGCACTATTTTCTGTGTTTGACCAATGAAAAAAAAGGATAACTTCTCATGGAATGCCATGATGGCAGCATATGCACAAAATGGATGTGTAGAAAAGTCTTGTAATCTTTTTGGTAGAATTCCTCAAAGATATGTGGTCTTATGGAACATATCTTGACCATGTAAGCTTCATTTTTGTTTAATTAGCTTTCAGCCATAAAGGTTCAATGCTTGAGGGTTGTAAATACTTTGATGGCATGAGTGCCTCTTGTAGCATCATGCCTAGAATTAATCATTATGTTTTCTTGGTGTTTGATGAGCACATAATAATGTGTAAAACTGTGGAAGCATGCGAATGTTTGACAATGCCTAGAAGGAATGTGATTTATGGGCTGCAATGATTGCAGGATGTGTAAAAATATGAGTTTGTTGAAAAGGCCTTGGAAACTTTCAAGAAAATGCAATTAGAACGTGTAAATCCAGATTCCATAAGCTTTTTCACCATCCTCCCCACATGTGTAAAAATATGAGCTTTAGAATAGAGCATGGAAAAACCATCAAGGCATAGAAAATAAGATGTTTTGTTTGCAATGCAACTTCATTGGTAGACGTGTATGCAAAATGTTGGAGCTGAGCATGCTCGTGAACTGGTTGATGAAGTGCCCAATAAATATGCTACACCGAATCCCGCAGTTTCGACCGACTTCATTCTCCAGGCATGATTATTCTTCCCTTACCTCTCATAATTCTCATGTTTTAGTTCTCTTTTGCAACTAAATAGAATTTTAAATTATTAGGGTTTTTAATACAGTTAAATGTCCCTTCAACTCATTGCAAAACAATAAGTTGTCATGTCATAACTCACGATGTCATTATAACTCATCTACTTTAATACAAGAACTAATACCCTCACTTCGAGATGATTTAGGAAACTCTTACCCATCTTGATCGCTCCAATATTGTTTTATCGACCAGATGAATTTGACTACCCATTGATAAAGTTGACTTTCTTCCTATTTAAAATAGTTAAATTTTACATTTTTTAGAGACTCACTAAGTACCCTTCGTAACTTTGGAAATGAGATGTGAAGTTTCATTTGTGTACCTTGGTATACGAGGATTCATGTTGACCTTTTGTTTGACCTAAAACGAATATATGAAATCCTTTTTATGATCTTATAGGAGCCCTGTTACACTGGTTTACAATAGTCGAAAGCTGTTAAATCTAGAAAGTTGGCTTTTGTTTTGAACCGCCATTTGAGACTTGGATGGAGAAATTACTTCCCGTCTTCACAAACCTCTAGTGTTTATACTAGAAAATTGTATGGAACATTCAGTATGGGAAAGAACACTTTTCGGGATAGTTTGTTGAAGCCATTTTGTAGGCCTCCGGTCGCAATTTGACAAGGTCAAACTGGACCAATTTCGTCTTGTCACTCCAGAAAACTTGTTTTTGTTTTAAAATGGTTCTCTAGTACTCAGTCCCGTCGACTCTGATGAATTATCCTTATGTAGGGGAACTAGTAGGATATGCCTTGTTTCATGCTCCTCCATCGAACATTTTTTTTGGACGTGGTTTTCTGGGCCTTTGACCTAACTTTTGTCATTTTACAACTGGGTGAACTACGACCAGTGGCCCCGGAAAACTGGCCGCCAAACGCAAACCGTTTGCTCTTTTTTAATTCCGTTAGCTACTATGAATTTTTGGTATATCTGGAGATACGTGGAAATTTAATTGTTGTGTGCGTTCTCATCAGAAGATAACTTTTGGAAGTATTTTCTTAGCCTTCGAGCCCATTTTGTACGTTTTGTAGCTAGTAAGAAAATGTAAAAGTAGAAAACTACAGACCCTCGTAGGGTTACCAAATCACCTTAGAAACTTTTAACACATGTAAATAAATATTTAAAACACTATAATGAAGATTTTTGTATGTATTAGAACTTTTGACAAAATGATGTTTTCTCTCTCTTCCTTTCTCTTTCTCTCTCCTGGGTTACAAAGTGAAGTGAAATGAAATGCATTGAATACATGTCTCTAAACTCTTTCTCTCGCTGTAAAATTTTAATTATTATTATTATATGTAAATGAGAAACTCAAAGATGATAATTATGTTAGATTAGGGTGGATGTCATGCCAGGGATTTATCACTGATATATTGCTCATGCAGTTTTTGCAGGATGAAATAATGATGACGTAAGGGCGTTGAGTAATTCATTGTTTATTTTTGGTATTATTTTAAAAGACTTATTGTTGAAATTGGTAGTATGTAAAAGTCGTTAGATTATTAAGTGCTTGAGAAATTGGTATTTCTTTCATGAATGTTATTTTGATCCCAAAATTTGTTATGGTAAAAGTGAAATACAAATGTCAAAAGGAATTGAAATTAATACCTTGTAGTGAACTTTCATTGTGTAATTATTGGTTTAATAATTGGTGTTGCACTTCTTCCTTAAAAATACAATAAAGGAACCTACTCACAACAGTCAACCTTAGTTCAAATTTTTTATAAAACTAACCTGTTGATGTTAATCCCTTAGTGTAGAAAACCATGACCTTCAAACAGACGTTTACACTCGATGGAGCATCTTATTTTAGGCAAATGAGATCCCAAGGAAAGGATTTTTATCGTCTTAGTAGGTATGTTTAGTGAAATCGACACAAACCAAACATATAGGTGCAACACAATTAAATAAATCTTCTGTATTGAATGAATTTCTTGTGAGATCCAAATGACATCATGGAGCTAGTGGAATAGTGGTTCTATCACTTTACATTTTTTTAAGGAATAGATCATCTTAGCTATATATACTATCTTTGGCTAGTGACTTTATAGTGCATTGATCTTTTACAGAGGGTTTATAGGGTAATTACATTTCAACCTAAATCAAATCTATAATTGAGATTTAAGCCCTGGGTGAAAAAGAATTGGAATTAAACTAAACCCTAGTGGATTTTCTATGTTAACTTGTGGGTAGAAAACTATAATTTAACTCCTTGCATGCCAATTTGAGTTGGAAGGTTTTGATTCTAGAGAACCTTAGAAAGCGTAATCTTGTCCCTTAATCCCTTGTTATGTCATTTTATGGCATTAAGGCAATAAAGAATATTTCTTATGCAGAATCATGCAATACAAGGATATGGGATCTTCGTGAACACAGATCACTTGCGTTCATGTGTATTTTATAATGCTCCTAGCCATGTACTTCCTTAAGATGTCAAACAAGTGCTTTCGTAACTCTTTTGTTTTGAGATGATGCTAATATCGAGACCATAGTGCAATGTAAAAACATATCATATAAGATGAGCACAAGATTGGAGATTAGGATTAAGGTCACTCTTGGAGTACTTATAACTTAACAAAACATTTTCACGTGTTTGAAAGAATATGTATTTCCTTGGTGCGACCAAACTTCGAGGAAAGAAAAAATATATAAAAATATAGAAGTGATTTAAAATTTTTAAACATTATATACAAAATATATGAAAAGTAAAAAGAACTAAATGTCGAATTACAATATATATATTTCAGAAAAATAAAAGGCTATAGTTTCTGGTAACTGAAACAACCCTATCCATTATGGTCTTTCATCACTTATTTTATCTTTTATAGTTGTATGTCCACCAGAGTCCAAGTCAATTTCAACATAATTTGTGTCCCTATGAGTTTTGATCTAATTACAGTGCTCTACTTTACAAGGGATGTCCAAGTAGCTAATGCTCTTTCATAGTTCCATATTTCCATATTTATTATTAGCATTTTCTGAATTTTTTATTTAACAAATATTAATCCACTAAAAACAATTTCATCTTTAACTAACCCAAGAATCATTATTTGTATGAGTTCATACATTTTGAACTATTTAATTATAGTTTCCCTTAAAATGGTACTATGATACAACATTCTCCACAATTGTGTAAAAATCTCCATTTTTATTTTTCTTCAATAAGCGTCATATATTGATCACTCATTTTCCATGAAAAAATTGTTGATTTAGTTTATCGTGGTTTTTACAAGGGAAAAATTTAAGTGAAAAACATGACAACTTTACCCTAGTGTCAAAATGTTTACTAGTAAACCCTCATAAGAACTTCTCCAGATAAGTTCTCCCTCTGTTTCATATGTATCCCCATCATAAATTTTCTCATATGTGTTGTAATAACCTTTCCCACATTTTAAAATATGAAACAAAGTTCATAAATTTCTTCTGATGCAATTTTTCTCAAAGAATATTCTTTAGTAGACCTAGAAAGGCTGGTTTTGGACTTTTTGAAGAATTCTTGCATCCTTCAGGACAAATTTGAAGGCCTAAATTCCTCAGGAAGTGGTACTAAGATGATAAGAACATATTTAAAGTGATTAATGAAAGTTTAGGGAAGATTTGATCATTTAGGAACAATTTCAATGAAAGGAGAGTTTTGAAGGTGAAGGAGCTTGCAGTTCAAAATAGTGCCTAAGCTTCAGAAGATGATTTCAAAAGCTCCATAAAGAGTTATTGGAAAAATAAGATATCATTAGAAATATAATTAAATTATTTAATTTATGGTGCTTTCATATTTATATTAAGAATCATTCGCATCTTTCCACACCCTTCTTTCAACATTCACACCCTGCAATCCCAAGAAAAAGGCTATTTTTGATGGGGTTACAAAAATATTTTGATCATGATACCCATTTCATTCTTCTCATAAGGTTTCTATGTGTCCAGTTCATGTAAATAAGTATCAAAAAAGGCCTCCTAAAGCTCTGGAAACTTCATCGATAAGGATATCCTCAAGGAAAGATTTTAAGACTTAGTCATTTTTACAGGTGAACACATGTTAGCCTAAGGTTGAGGCACACTATTAGTTTCCATATTTCAATATCCCTTTGGGATAGTTAGGAAATAAAAATTCACCCAACCCCAGTTATGCCCGTTGGACCATCATATGACCCGGATGAAGATCTATCAGACATGTTAATCTCCTTTTCACCTCATTCTATCCCTTCTCGTCATGTAAACACAACATGACACTTGTCAAACTTGGGTGAGGGTGAATTTTTCTACCCCATCTATCCCATCAATTTGGGATATTTTTGACAAATAAATTTTCTTCATTCTTTTCCCTACTCATGGTTCTCCACATGACATTGGAAAGACTTCGTAAGGCAGTTTATAACCCTTTTCCCCCTCAGCCTTGTCAAATAATATCCTACCACTTTTCACCTCCACACATGGGAATATTTTTATGACCCATTCATCCTTTCCATTTGGGATAGTTGGAACAAAAAATTTCAGCCCATTCCTGCTCTTGCCTTGGTTCTTCATGTGACCCAATCTCAACCTTCAGGTGCTTATTAACTAGCTTTCTCTCTCCTCCACCAAGAAATCATTGATCGCCACTTGTCATGCTCATGTGAGGGAGAATATTTCTACCCCATATCTCCCATCCATTTGGATATTTTTGGGAAAAATTTCACCCCATTTCAAGATGGTTGAAAACCTAAAATTCATTGTTTTGTAACATGTTGCTTCCTCTCTCTTCCTTGCCCGTGAGCGTGAGAAGTGCTGCCAAAAAATATAAAAATTGATATTACTCATTCTCACTCATTTTTTCATAAGTGATATCATGAAAAATTATGCAAAACACCCAAGAATTCTACAATTTATCGAGACACCATGCCAAAATTTCACCATATTGACTAAATGCTCAAAAAGTAAAAAAATACATATCTCTTACTACGGTGAATGAAAGTGAACGAGATTTTCATAGTATTCCTCCATCCTAAGAAAATTCAAGAAAAAATTAATGATAAAATTATAGGTGCCCCAATTTTTAAATGGAATTTTTATTCCTATGTTTTTTCATAAGAAAAAAATCACCTAGAAATAGGACAACTATACCCTATTGTCAAAATTTCCATGCCATACCTTTCCAGACACCCCAAAATCAACCAACCCCTCAATGTAAAGTCTAGTCCTATCATATATTTTTTCATCTATAAAATTCCTCACCCTCCTAGGTGATTTAGGAAAATAAAAATCATACAAGTGCCTTTAGAGCTATTGTTTTCAAGGCATGTTTTTAACAAACTTAGTTATAGCTTTCATCAACCTTTCTAAGCCAAGATCACCATCATCAAAGCATCACATGATTCTAATTTTTATCATGGAAGAATAAAAAGGAGTTAAAAAATATCATCAAACTGATTTAGGAAGGTTCTCATAAGTTTATGAGGTCTACGATCCAATGCACTACAAGTTGGTTTTTGAGGTCAAAGGAGATTGCAACTTAAAAAGTGCTTGATCTTTAAGGAGTGATTGTGAGATATCAAGATGAGTTAAGAGCCAAAAAACATATCATTAGAAAGCACATTCATTCCTCTACATGGTGGATAAAATATATCATCTTCACGTACTATGCATTTTTTAGGCCAACTCATTATTTATAGACATAGGTGATCCCGAGAAAAAAGAATATTTTTAAGATGTTTCAGTTAGAATCAAGCCATTAGACCTCCACCAATTTTCTAAAAATGTGTTTTTAATCAAAATTACTTTTATTAAGAACCAAAAAACTCAACTAGGAGATCAAGTTATGACCTTTCCAAGTTGACTCTCAAGTCACACTCTTCGGTACTTAGCTAATTTTCCAAAGGGACACGTGGCATCACAAGGATGAGATGAAATTTCATGTCCCAATTGCACCTTACCAAATGGAACTGAGGTGATAAAATTTACACCCTTCCCCAATTTAACCTCTTAGTCAGTCACATGACCCCGACCACTCAAGATAAGGCCCTATATGCTTCATTTTATCCCCCTTCATTTTTCTCAATGAACGAACACCGTCCACTTATCATAATGAGGAAAAGGAAAATTTTCATGGAAATATTTCACATTTCCAAAGGGACATGAGGTGGGAAAAACTACACCACACCCTTTCTCTTCACATTCCAAGCTATAAATACCAAAATACTTAGCCATTTATTACATTCACACCCCTCGCGCCTATTGACAATTTTTGTACTTGTGCAAAACTGGGAAACTCAAAACTTTGTCATTACGATGAAAGTCATAGGTGAAGTATAAATAAGATAAGGAAGTTTTTATATGATGTGTTACTGCTGAATTAGTTACAAGATTAAATTAATCTGCAGTTATGTGTGCTGTCACAAAACATAACAAATCACATAGTCTGTAATTTTTTGACATCTTCAAGAAAAGAACACAAAGCCCTGAAGGATAGCTATGTTGTCTTAATGAAGATGAAAAATTATAGAGTGGGTGAAGCGCTGAGTTTTGAAGTAATAAACATAAATATAGATATCAATAATTCAGGGTTCATTAATAAAGGCTACAAGTTCTCATCAATGTTCTTTCCTTCATGATTAAGACATTCAATTATGTTACTAAGTATTTTAGTTCATTATACAATCCATATAGAGAAGCTAGAATGTAGAAGGGAATACACAACTCATTTTCAAAATTCAATGTTTTATTCACAAGGAAGGTCAAATGTTTCCCACACAAGCCATGGGATGTAACTGAAAAGTAAAGTACAACTACTAAAAAGAAAGGTACACATGCATGAAAGAGAGAGCAAAGGAGTATGAGTGAACCCATCATTGCATTGGGGTTTCTTTCTTTGATTGAAAACACCTCCATTTTCAACTTTTTCTTCATCTCCATTGTAGAAGCCACTGTACCTGAAAAGAAGAAAAGTTAACTGTCAGTTACGAGCTCAGGGATCAATTCATATTCCTACACTTTCCTACTTCTAGCATATGAATATTTTCCTAATATGAGATGTATTCTACTTGAATAACAAACTACATGCATGTCTTTATTCAGTTAGAAGGAATGAAGAAAGATAAGGGAAGAATAAGAAGAACATGGACATAAGAGAGGCCAAAAAGACTAAGTATTTTCTAGCTATTTTCCTAAGTGTGCAGGAACAGGCTATAGTCAAGGAAAAATAAACAATACATAAGTGCATGTATAAAAAGGAAGAATGTAACTCAAGGTTTCAGTAACCATTCTGAAGTGGAAGAAGGTATAGTATAGAAGAGATACTAGGAGATAAAAATACATGTTTTAGTTTTCTACGGAGGGAAGAAGTAGAATTTGAAAGCTGATGTTTGGCTAAAAGGAGAAGGTTACAGTTGAAAAAGGAATGAAGACAAGATTCTAGAAAAATTTCTGACAGGGCTTTGCCATGTAAAATGGACATTTACAACTTCCTATCATGCTACTTTTAACTACTACATACTTAAAGGAATTATTTAAATCAAGTAAGTGATACAGAAAAGTAGAAAAGCATGCCATGATCAAGATAAACAACTATGATGTCTCATTTTAATCTAGCTTCAAACATGAAGTGTTATGTTCTATATTATGAATCAGAAAATACAGCTATTATAGCTGAAATTGGATGGAAGAGAAGATTCTGAAAAAAAATTGCCAGGGCTTCGCCATGAAAAATCAACGTTTTAGATTTTTCAACATGCTAGAAATACTACTATCAAGGAAATAAAGTATCTAAGTAAAAGAAATAAGTTACCATATTTATAAAAAGCATATGAATCAAGGGTTATGCCTGAAAATGGTGTTACAGTAGATAAAGAATTATTTACAATTTCCAGAAAGCCACTTACAAGATACAAAACATCTTAAGTTCAGTTTTCAGTTACAGTTTTCATTTCTCAAAGTCAAATGTTTCAAAGTCATTCAAAACTGAAGTAAGAATTATTTCCAATGTAGAGTTACAAAAAAAGTGAGGAATCAAAGTCAAGCTCATAATTTTACAATATAGAGCCACCCCATAACACTATTTTTCAAGAATAAGAGTTACATTATTTTCATATAGTCAAGAACATTGATACAGTCAAGCAATCAATAGATAAAGTTTTCAGAACATTCAAAGCTCACCAAGCTCAAATATGGTGCTTTCATAATAAGTAGTGCAATAATTAAAGGTAACCATCAAAGCAAGACCATTATTCTAGTATTGAAGGACAAGGGATGGAATTATTTTGGAAATGATATTTTGATATCTCGATAGAGCTCTAGGATAAGAAATCAAAGAAACAAAAAATTAGAGGATCCAATTTTAACTCATCTCAGAGCACTAATTTTCCATTTAAGTATGGAAATAAGCTACAGGCATGAATATATGAGAAAAACAGGGATTTTAGGGTACCCATGTCATAAAATCACAAATCAGGTCAATGAATGAAGACCCATTAATGGGAGCAAGAAATCAAAGAGGATCTTGTACAAACAAGGAGCTTATTATCACTGTCCCAAAAATCAAATGGAAAAATGAAGAAGATTCAGATCTAAGAAAGCTTAGAAAAAGGTTATAACAGAGATGCTAGCAAAAAGGACAAGTATTGATCTCAAACACAAACAACCAACAAAAATGAGAAAGAACTTACTATTTTGAAGTGTTTTCTTCAAACCTTTGATTCACAGAGAATCAGATTATAGAAAAGCTCAAGAATGATCAAATATGAGCCATAAAAACCAAGAAAATGCAAAGAGAAACTGAGTATCAGTATGCCGTGGTCTCAATAAAATGAAGTAATTTTCATGTTTGAGGACAAAGAATCTTACATTTTCCAAGAATTTACAGAAATCCTTAGATTTTTAGAGAACTCAAAGCTTTCAAACCATGGCGGCCTTCAAAAAGAAAAAAATAGAACCAAATTACATGGTTCAACAATGGTATTCAATATAGAAGGTGAGCTCGAATCTTGCTCATAAAGAATAAACTGAGCTCGGCTAATGGAATATAGGTCTTCTTCAGAACTCTTGCCACCTTCATAACCATCTCCTAATAAAAAATGATAGAGGAAGAAATACAAAATACAGGTGTAGATGAGCTCAATTATTGAACACAAAAATGGCGTTGAGAAAAAAAAAAAATTATGGGGCTTTCATTTACCACCCGAATCCAAGTATGGGTTAAGTTCAAACTCAACCACAGTTCAAGATCAATGATCAAGCTTGATCAAATAAAAATATCAAAGGACGAGAATCATGCTCAAAGCTTGAAACAAATAACCACGGTTAGTCCCCACCGACCCACATTCAATGCAAAGTTAGAAAACCTAACCATGGGTCAAAAAATTTAACCGCCATTCCAAATTGGAGTTAATAGATCCATGGTGGAGGAAAAACAAGTACACAGATCAAAACTCACAAATGGATCACAAAAATCATGGAAAAATTTGTTATGTTTGAATGGAGGTCAAGCTTAGTCCAATTTTCCATGTTTTCAAATTGTAAAACTTTCCACTCACAGGCCCGACAAGGATATGTGTCATCACCAATACAAAAGTGGAGGCCAGGGTTTTTTCATGTTTGAAACCTTTCACAAAAAGTTAAAATTTCCCAAAATCACCCGTAGGACTGAAAGTCTGCAAAGGACTTAAAATTCACAAAAGGCCCGAAAGTCTGCCAAATAGTCAAGATCGATGGTTTGTGATCAGTCAATACAGAGATCGACAACCTGAGATCATGCACCATTTTTCAAAACAAACTCAACCCAAGTTAGAATTCGACATACACCATGATTGAGGGTGTGAGTCATCATGGGGAGGGGGCTAACCCCATGTTCGAATAAAATTATAATTGCATTGACTTTCAAAGTACAAAGTATAGTCATTTCTAAATAATGCAAAATGCCGTCATATATGATTATCACCAAAAAGGTGAATTTTAAAATATGCCAAGGTAGACAATTATAGTGGTAGCAACTATATACTATACAACTCATTAAAAAGGTGGCAGACTATGTAGTATAGTTATGGTAAATAATCAAAGGTTGTTGAGTATGGTAGTGTGAAGATGGTTCCGTACTTCAAGTAGTTAGAATTGATTTGTAGAGTGTCACTCATGTGACCTTTTGGAAGGAGATGTCAATATTACAGCATGTGCACATGAACAATGGTCTCCCCACATGGGATATTTTATTTTGCAAATAACAAAAATGTTCACTCACAGGTAGAGAATTAGTTTTTTGCATGTTTCACAACAGGACATAATAGAGAAGAAGACAGAATTGCATGTTCATGGAGAGAAACTTGCCTAGCAAGAAATCTTATTTTTAGCAAAGTTATTCATGGTTCTATTTTTAAAAATAAAACAATCAACTTTAGTTTCACTGTATTTTATTTAAGGCTAATAATGCCTATCTATAATTACATGATCTATTTTAATTCCTTTTATCTATTACTAAATAAAGGATAAAAATTGGATGCATGGGCGAGTACAAGCCTTAGGCTATTTTTAGGAAGAGTGTGAATTTTATTTTTGCTATATATTGTGTGCCTTTGCAAAGCACAAGGGGAACTTCTAGAAGACTTTTTGGATATAGGAGTACTGAATCAATTTTTTTCCATTTTTGCCTTCTATGTGTGAAGTAATTTCTGCCTTTCTAATTATTTATAGTCTTGTGTATGTTTCTATTAGTCTTGTGAATGTAAACTCCCTGATTAATCATCTTACCCTGCTGCAAATTCAGTATTTTCTACATAATTTTAATGTGCATGTCAGCTTATTAGTACTGTTGTAATTTTTCCTCAGTATCATCAAGTTTTTGCCTTTAAATATTTTGTAGTAAATTGTTACCTCATGCATCAAGAATCCTTCCCATAGCAATTGTGCATATACTCAGTCAAAACCCTCATATAAATTTGGTGTATTACCTCAGTTTTATTTATTTTACAATCATCTTTTACTCTCAAGCTCCCCAAAATCAGTTTAGGATAAACCAATAAAGAACTATCCTTTTAATCTTGGAGACTCGCCTCAAAATAGGTATACCCACAGACCTGAGGTATTTCCATTGTATCTACGAAAGACAGAGATCAATTTTGCAAGCTTAGAAAACATGCAACCATCTCTTTACAGGGTGTATTTTCGAGAGATAACAATCCCTTAGTTTAAATTATGATTCATTTGAATTTCAATTGGTCTAAAAATATGCCAATCATGAGGCCAAAGTACGACGCAAGAGTAAAGAGTACAAGAGTTAACAAGATTATGTAGTTAAGAATAACGTCATACTCAAAGTCCTTAAAACTCAACTAGACACTTTCATGTGGTTAAAAATAAATATAAATTTCCCTTCGTGAGATCAAAATTTTGAAATATATATATATATGTATGTATGTATGTATATGTATGTATGTATGTATGTATATAACTCTAGATAAAAATTTCTTGATGTGGAGAAGTTGAATTGGATTCGAACAAGTTATTGAACTATATCAACTATAATCATAGAAATAGGGTACTATGATGGAAGGTTTTTTTATGGTAAGATATATCTTGATTCTAAATCACCCTTATAAACTTTAACATATCTTCCTTGACCTTATAATATATTTCCCTTGTGTTGCTAAGGTAAATTTTAAACATCGAATATATGTATCAAAAATAGGAACCTTAACATCTTATTCTAGTTCCTTTTCGTAATGAATATGAAAGTTAATGTCAATTAAGAATATTTTGAGAAACAAACCTTTAATGTAAGAATGAATATTATGAGGTTCCTAGGTTTATATAAAATGATTTTGATTAACAAATGAGTTGTGGATATTTTATGAAAATTGAGAAAAGAACCATCAGTGCATCCTCTTTAAAGGTTGATGCTATAAGAAAATAAAGTATTTGAAGTTTTATAAAAACAAAAAAAAATGTGTGTATATATATATATTACCATTTTTATTCACTGGAAACCTATAAGGTTTTATAATGGAAAAAATAAATGTAATAAACCATAAAAAAATCATGTTGTGGATAATTCCTACCTTGTGAGCCTTACCATAGTTGGGTCATTGTCTTGGTTTATGTCGTTTGAGTAAGACATTGATGTGTACCCTATATTATCTTGTTGTGTATGTAGGACGATGCTTATGTAAGTGTCCTATGTGATGTTTAATTTTCTATTTGAGCTCATGTGTAACACCCACATTTTTCCTACATAAAGTCCCGAGAAACCAAAAAGCAAACAGGAAAAATTATGGAATAAATTATTTTTTTTTTTAAGGTTCCAAGGCCTTATCTAGGATTTTAATTAAATCCAAATTACAAAATTTGAAACTATTAAACGGCCTTCGGGACTCAAATAATAATTAGTTACCATTGGCCCAACCCTATTAAAATATTTTTATTTGGTTTTCCCCTGTTAAGTTTCATTTCTTAATTCAATATTAATCCATTTTACTCTTTGATATTCTAGCCACAAGGGTCTTATTAATTCTATTTACTTAATGGCCCCAAATTAAATTCAACATTTTATTAGGTAAGATTAATAATCTCCTATTTTAAAATAAATCAAACTAACATGGTTTAATACCTAAGGTGTCAAGGTTACACAACATGGTCTAACCCCTTAGGCCCCATTTAACATTACACACACATATTTTAATTGAAATAATCCCACTTAAATACCCCATCACTTAAGTGATGTAGGGTGCATCATCCACCATTAAATATATTCTTTCTAAGCCCTTAGATTTAGGTTTGACAAAGAAACCATAGATATACTTATAGAATACCATATATTCATTTTCTAAATCTAATCTCTCATTTTATCTTGTTTTTTGTTGTAGGTTAAGGAAGAGGGCAAGAGGATGAAACCCTTGAAAGGATACTCACAAGAAGAGTGATAGTTTTAGAATCCCTCTCCTATGGTTTTCTTATCCTCAAAAAGCCATTTTTCTAGTTATTATTTGCATCTCATTTGGAAAGGAATTAACCAAATCAGGTTGTGGGTACTTGCCCAATATAATCTGGTTTATTTGGAGTTTTGGGTTGTAAAACATACACAATTGAATATTTTATATTTCTCATTTGAATGTGTCCATTTATACATGTATGCACATATACTCATAATATTTTAATAACCCTTTTATATTTATACAACTTGGTTAAACTAGTTTATGTAATTTAGTATACATGCATTTTATTCTACTTTATTTATCCTGTATTTCTATTCTATAAAAAATGAATTAGTGAATACATATAAAAATATAAATATGTTATATATATATATATATATAACATTTTCAACATGTCACATAACTAACTCTACTTAGGCCGCAAAAAGGAACAGGCTGCATGTTTTATATTTGGGGGTGGTGTGATTTAATTTTTGTGTGGGGTTCAAAGGTATTAGGGGGAGGGGCACAGATTCCATGCCGACCCCATAAATGCTATGGGTTGGGGGAGGGGTTGGTGCCCCTCCCCTGTAATCCCCCATTTGTCGTTACAACTATTCATTCTTCGGCGACCCGTCTTGCTAAGCGTGGAACATTCATTGTGCTTTTTGTCAATTATTGGTGGGCTTCACCTTTGTCACAAAGGTTAATATACATTATCCCTCTACATTGTGCCTAATTGGTTGGCTATGGGTGTTGGGTTCCCATCTTCTTTATTTTCCATTGTGTTCATGCTTAGGGAGGTTGTGTGTGTGTGGCACAAGATTTGGTGGGGGCTACTATTGTCAACACCCAACTTAATCTTTCCAAGTACCATCTACCACCCCCCCCTTACCACTATAGCAATGACCTAGCCTAGTGACGTGGCTATCATTAAATGAAATTAATTGTTGATTGGATGTTTGCTTGTTTCCTTCTATAAGGGATCTTTGGTATGTGTTGACAAGGGGATGGTTTTTGGTGACTTGCTTCCTTTCATTATTATCTCTTCATGAAGAAAATTTTTCATGATTTTGATTTGACTTGTACCATAATCTTTGGGTCACAATGGCTACAATCCTTCAAGACTTTTCTCTATTGAATTTTTGTTGAATTAAAGGGGGGATTTGAAACTTTCACGTAAATGTTATTGTTGTGTATCATGTCTTCTTTGGCTCTGGCTGCATGAGATAATGTGGTGGATCACTAACTAAAGGTTGTGAAAATATGGGTGTTGAAAACTCCCAAAAAATGCTATTAACAGGTTTGAGCTCCTGCCCTGACTGCCCTCATCCCTAACTGTGCCAAAGTGTTTCCATGAATCCTATAGGAGAGATCAACTTGATGAAGAAAAAGATTTTTTAGAACATGTTATAAGCTGCTTGGGCCCCTGATTTGACGTGGCTGCATTAAGGAAGCTCCAATCAAGCATGTTAAGTCTTACCTTTGCAAATGTTTTTTTATCTTCTATAATTACATGAAATGAACATTTCTCTTTCCTAGAATGGCATAGTGAATGGGATTTGTGGTTTTTTTTAATCACCTTGAATGTACTGGATATCCTTCCTTTCTTCACCCAAACCTCTGGTTTTTATTAACATTACTTGCATAAAGAAATAAAAAATAAAAAAATAAAAAATTTAGGGGATTCACCTTTACTCATTACTTTTCTTCAGAGTGAGCAGTATTTTATGGCCTGGTATTCTTGTATTCATCTCCACCTAAGGTGAACTGGTAAAGGGGTTTGTGGTATATGAATGCATAGCTTCATAGAATGTTGGTTAATCGTGCATGCAATGAGTTAGAGATCCAAATAGACCTACAATGGATAATTTTTTGTTAATTTTTTTTGGCTATTTAACTAACAATTTATGTGTAATAATATAGGAATTATTACTACTCAGGTTTCAAACCTGAAATTTAGAATGGTTATGAATCTTTGTACTTATTAGTGATAACATTGAATTAGATTATAAGTAGGTATAGATATTTTTTTGGAATGAGTTCCATAACTCTAGATTTCGATGGTTATACATTTATTATTAATATTTCTAAGTTAGAAGAAGAACACATAAGATAAAATATACTTAAATCTTTTTGGGTTAGTAAGAAAGCGCTATAAACTTTTAGTTGGTTAGAAGTGAAGAAACAAAGTTCCAATTTTCTTATTGGGGGATTTTTGTATATATGCTCTTTGTGTTTTATTATAGATAGAAATAGGCTATTTCTATAATATTTGAAGGAATATTGGGTTATATTGACTAGTGTGGGTGCAGTACTGTGGAAATAAGTTGGGGATAAACTCCCACGATTAATGAATTCCTAGACATCAATATTAGTGGTGTATAACCTCACAAAATCTAAAACCCATATTTTCTTGGAATTAGGAGATTTGGAAGGAATATCAAGCAATGAATAATCTTGATATTTATTTAACATTATAATAGATCCATACACAACTAATGAGCTATAAGGTGTGAGTTCCTAAATTCAATATAGTTGTACGGAGTGTTGGTTGGATATTTTTTCAAGCTAAAATATGAAGTTCAACCACAGTACATGGGATTAAATCCCTCCTTAAAGACAAGTGAGGCTGCCTATTTATTACTAATCTAAAACACAACATAAATAATATATACAATATTCAAACTATTCTAACCTTTGGGGTTGGGATAGAATAGCAAAATCCATATCCACACTAGGTGAAGATGTTGTTGTTTTTTGAAATGAAATGGATCGGAAAGGAAATTACTATTATGGAAGAAACATAATGGAAAGGAAATGAGGGAAGCGTATTTTCTTCTGAGAAAACATAGATCTCAAAAAAATCATACGAGTTCTAGATAACAAATGTAATGTTTGAAATAATTAAAATAATCAAGAGTGCTAAAAAAACAATAGCTTAAAATTTTGAACATAAGCACAAAATCTTAAAAGAGACGAATCTCACAACACAAAGTTTGCAAAATACCATCAGTTTCTATTCCTTAAATGATTAAAATAAAACACAAAGTTTTTCTTCTTCACAATAGTTCTCAATATTCCAAAAATCTCAACCCTTTGGAATGCATAAGTATCCCTTATTTATAATAAAAGGAGTTGAGAGAAAATAGGATAAAGCCTAGGAAATAGTCTATTAATGAGACTCCTTTTTTTCTTGACTCTCATGGAGGAGACCAAGTAAAAATTTACTTCCTGCATAATGAAACAAAAATGGAAAAGACATGTCGATTTTAGAATTCAAATGACATGAAATATTATGCTTATTATGTTTCATCATCTTTGTCTTCCTCCAGCAAAGCCTTCTTGTCCCAAAATTCCATGAACTTTTAGATTATGCCATGCATCTCATCTTCATCAAGTGTAGTGGAATGATCACTCAGGACTTCACACGTTTCCTTATTATCACTCGTATTACGATGAATTTTATTACGTATCTTGTTGAGTTTCCTTAGTGTTTCCAAAGAATGTTCAAGCCTCATGAACCTATCAATGATTTCCAGGCTAAAGCCATAATTTGGTTCATGTTGAATTGATTCTTGGATCTTCTTGTAAAGATCATCAATGGGTAGAATGTTTGAGCTTTCATTCAACACTTTAGCATAGATCTTCATTATCTCTTCTTCTAATAAATTTGTGCCATTGACCAATTGATCTCTTGATTCCCTCAATTTGCTGCAAGATTCATTGAGAATCTTTATTCTGAATCTAATGGCTTTGGTTAGCTGAAAATTCTTGTCCCCATGTGCAATGATGCCTTCTTTGACCAAGACGTGGGACAAAAATTATTTTAGCATATTGAGAGCTTCAAAAGTTAACTCTTGGTTCCTGACTTCTGCTGAAAATTCATCAACCATTTTCCTGCCATCCTTCTTTATATCCTCCAAGGATTTGTAGACTTCCACGGTGTCATCAATGACCTCTTTTTCTTGCAGGAGCAGCTTCTATATCTATTCATCAACCATTATCCCCTTCTCATTAATCTTCTCAATCATCGGAGAAATACCGATGAGTAATGTTGACTTAGGAGGCTTTGAGAGCTTGAGTAATACTTCTGTCAACTTCTCTACTTTCTCTTTTAGCTCATCTATGCTTTCCTTTGTTTCCTTCATCTTCTGGCACAACACATTCATGGCATCTTATGCGTCTTGTTATGCTCCCTCCATTGTTACTTTTCCTAGATCAACCCTTGTGATCTGATAATCGGTGACCATTATATCATCCTTGGTTTTGTCAGCCATGGGAGTGGAAATTTTCACAAACTTATGCCCTGAGGAATCCACTGAAACCCTTGAAACTATTTTTGGTTTCTTGGAAGACTTGGTAGGAGTGACCTTGAGGAAACTGAAATCAAAGGCTGGTAGGGGAACTACTACCTTCCTCTTCCTTGGGGTATGATCTATTAACCATTGAGGCATAGTGTAAGACATTTCTCCCATCGTAGGTGTTACGGTTACATCTTCAGGTGGATGAAGGTTAGCTTGTGGAGTGGTGATCCCTGTGAGTGTAGTTTCCATGGAAATGGACTCAGGGAATGAAGGCACATAAGGATGAGGCATATCCATGGTTAACTTGGGTCTAGTGGGAAGAGGTGAGAGGCTAGACAAGATACTTACCATGGCTAAGGAACTTGGTGAAGAAATTTGAGGCAAGGAAGGCTGAATGGGAGGAGGTAATGATTCTAAAATTAAAGCTTGAGAGGTAAGAGGAAGACTTACCTCTGAAGAGATTCCAACCAAAATGGGACTGAGAGGTTAGCTAACCTCTTCTCCTGAAGGAAGATTTCCTTGTTCTGGTAGTGGAGGTGAATCCAGTATCTCAACCGTTTGTGGGATAGTGGTCAATGATGTAGTCACTTGATCTTCTCTATTTCTGACAAACTTAACCTTAATTGTCCTCTTGGAAGAGTCTTTATCCTTTATCTTTTTTCCCTTGGAGGGTCCCGCTTCCAAAGTAGCTATCTTTGAAAAACTCTTTTCTTTATAACTCATTCCCCAAGAAATGAGCCACGCATTAGTACGGGCAATAATTTGAGTAGCTCTTCATGCAATAGAAGCTTTCTCAGAAATGGACTAGTCAATGGCCGCGAATACATACTGGTCTTCATTCAGCCCATCGTATGAGGCATGAATGAAAATTTCATTGTCCATGGTGCCTTCGAGGATGTGAGATAGATCTAACATCTGAATCTATTCAAGTGTTAACCTACTATTGTCCTTTCTTTGGATGGAAACTTCGTGCTGAAGATCAACCGAAATTTCTTCTACACTGCACACATGTAGACATAAGGTCCCATATGACTTAAGGACTCCTCAAAAATCAAACCCATTTCTATGTTTCATGCACTTTTTCAAATTTTCATACAGCTATTGCACTATGTTCTTGGATTTAACCATTATTGAGCATGTGTACCTTCCGATGGAAATAGGGAAGGATATGGTGGCCTTGTGCTTACTCTGTTGGAATTTGTGAAAATCCAATAATTGTCTAACCAACTCCATCAGGATCATCTTATCACTTGGGAACCTAGGAAAATGGAAAGGATCACCTAGGTACATGACCACCCAAAGGTAATGTGAACTTCTTGAATTTCAAGAAGATATAACCCCATTTCGATACTTCGGCCCATGCCTCATCATAGACTCTTCTCTTCCTTAAATTAGGGTTCAACATGCAAATGTTTTCATAAAATAAGGTGTCATTTACTCTTCTGAATTGATCCTCAAATACTTTCATTATCAGCTAAGGGAAATACCAATATATATGTTATGTTTCCCTTTTCCCCTTTGCATCCAACCCTGGATAATTTCTCATGCTAGCTGTTGTATAGGTGACGTATGAAGACATATAGAACCTATCAGTAGTCAAGATTGTTTTCATTTGGGAGTCTATCTCATCAATTATAAGACTGCTCCAATTAATCCCTTGGTCATTCTTCTTTATGATGACCATGAATTTATACATCCACACTTGGAAGTCTCTCGACATGGGGAGTCCAAATACTCGACTTAGCAGGGTGATGATATCACTAATTTTGAGGACGAAATCACTCCTAGGGACAAACTTGGGAAACCTGATGCAATCTTCTTGATCATTATCCAAGGCCTTCTACACTGATTGAAGGTTCAAATCCACATATTCTACAAATTTGGGCAATCTTGAGAGGTCATCAAAGTATCCTCCATCTAGCTTCAATATGGTTTCTCCCAATTGATTTCTCACTGATCGGGAAGCTAATCCATAATTGGAAGCATAGGACGGAATTAACTCAGGGCATTGAGTAGACATTGGGAATCCTGCCACAAGAGGAATGCCACTACCGGCTATTGACTTCATCTAGAGACTCTAAGAAGAATCGTTAATTCTATTCCAAAAGTTTTCCATGTCTATATTACCAAGCTCCATGTCTTGGATGTCGTAATTGCAATCTATGTAGGAAGGGGCTTCCGTATTTCAGTACTTGTACTTCATCTTTTCTAACTTTTCTGACTTATACTTATATTGTCTAGGATCCAACATGAGAAGTTTTGAAAAAAGAATGCCTAGATGACCTCTTGTTAAACAATCAGGATTGGAAGCTTTTTGAGCAACCCTATAGACCCGTCATGCTAGCTGAACTTTAGGACCTACAAAGCACTTCCTAAAACCTGACACACTACAATGTATATCAGGAATTTGGTCATGTCAAACACCTTTTGAAACCCTACTCAAAGGTGGAACTCTAGGGGTGTTAAGAACTTCAGAAAACCCGATAGACTATGGAACCAGGAGGATGCTGAAAACTTCATGAAACCTGATAGAAGTGGAAGTCAGGGGATGTTAAGCACTTTCTAAAACCTAATAAACTGTGGAACCAGGATGATGTAGAACACTTCACAAAACCTGATACAAGTGGAATTTAGTTGATTTTAAGCACTCTTTAAAACCCGAAACAAAGGCGTTTGGTTTTTGAGATGTTAGAACAAATAAAATTCCCGCCAAGTTCGTAATTTAGGATTTTAGATTCATCTCAAAAACAAAATAGAGTATATCCCATGGAAAAAATAATAAAATTCCCAAAGGGTGAATTCCAAACAATATGTTTGATAGGAATACAACAGGAAATGAAGAAAACAACCCAAAACCCTAAACCTAGAGGGAAGAAAAAGAAAAGAAGAAAAATGCCAAGAGATATCTCAAAAATAACCCCAAAGACCTCAAAGTGGTGAGAAGAGAAAAATACCTTCAATAAATTCAAAAAATGGTCAAAGATGGATCACTAAATCGATCAAGAGGTTAAGTCAGGTTTGGAGGTCGAAGGAACGTACACAAAAAATCCACGCAGCGAAAATATAACAGGTAAAAATGATGTGTAAATTTGAGCTATTTATAAATCCCTAGCATTTATTACACCTTGTCCAACACGTGTGCCAACTAACCGACAACTCAACATTAATTCCATGTCATCATGCTTGGAGTGTCCGAAAACCCGATACAAAGGTTTTACTATCAAATCAGGTTTCGGGAAGTAACTGACATGAAACATGAGATGTTTGGATGTTATCAAGTTCTGAAAACCCAACACAAATGATCATTTGGGTTTTGGGTTTCGGAAACCAAGTGACATGGAGCATGCATTTTGCAAGGTATGTTTTGATGCTTCTAAGTTTCAAAAACCCGATACACTGGCTTTGAATCGGGTTTTCAAGAAACAATTGACAAGAAGCATGTAAGGATATGTTTCCATGCGATGGAAACCTAAAAACCCGAAAATCTCCTTGAAAGGGAATTTTTAGGGGATTTTGTAAAAAAAAATCTATGGTTATCTCAAGTTTAGCTAAAATTATTAAAAATGAGATAACAGCTGGCTCCAGTTGGGGACTTTCTTTGAGACATCAAAGGAAGAGAAATCATATATCAAATAGCTTTATCCATTGGGCTATGGAGTCTAAAGAAGAAAAAACTTAAAACAAAGAAAGAAAGAAATAAAAGAAAGAAAACATATAACAAAAAATAAATTATGATACAATGCAAGAGAGCATCTTGCATTACTGATGGAACAACTTCATATGTTTACCACTGAAAGTTAGAGGAATAAAATATCCATCCAGATACAATAAACAGAATCTATTTTCACCATTCATCTGATGTATTTTGAAAGGACCTTTCCATAAGGATTCAAACTTTCCATGCATCCCTTTCTGATCCCTTCTCTTGTCCCACAGAAGTACTAGATCTTCGATTTGGAAATTGCATTGCTATGATTATTTGTCAAATATCCTTTTGAGTTTGTTCTGATGATTTACAATGTGATCCACCATCTTGCTCCATTCTTCTTCTAACCTACCTAGGTGCATTATCCTTTTCTCAATGGAACTTTGAAAAGTTTCATCCTCAATTACTTTAGCCAACCGTAAGGCGGGCAATTCTACAAATATATGAATCTCAACATTAATCCCATACAATAATTGTAATGGGGAAATTCTAATGGATTTCTTAGGATTAATCCGATCTACCCATAATGCATCATACAATGCTTTGTGCCATGTCTTCTGATTCTCATCAACCAATTATCTAATTATGGTCACCAAGTTCTTGTTGCTTGATTCAGCCTGACCATTTCCTTGGGGGTACTAATCAGATGAATGAGCCAATGTGATCCCAAAGCCATAACAAGGTTCTTTCAACTCATGGGATGAGAAATTAGAATCGTTGTCAGCAACGATCTTGTGAGGTACATCAAATCTAACAATTATATTCTCCTTGAGGAAGTTACACACAGCTTCAGAGGTAGCCTGTTTGATTGGAGTGGCTTCCACCTACTTGGTGAAATGGTCTATGGCAGTGAGCACATAATTATAAATGTCACTCAAGGTAGGATTAAGCACTCCAATGAAATCAATCCCCCATTGGCAAAAAGGTTCTTGAATCACCACAGGTTTCAAGGGAAGAGCTGTCAGCTTAGCACGACCAACGAAATGTTGAAAAGCTTCACACTTGGCCACCCATTTAGCTTAATCTTGAAAGAGAGTAGGACAATAGTACCTAGCTCATAAGATCTTGTAATCCATTACGGAGGAAGAGAAATTTCCTCCACATGCTATATTATGGAAGGACTCTAGTAACCTTACCTGCTGAGATATCAACACAATGTAGGAATACACCATCAATACCATTATCCCACAAAACGTATCTTGCAGACCTTAAGCTAACTGTCCTATTTTATTTTTTACTTAAATGCTGAGGGATTTTGATGTAAGTTAAAAATAAATCAATATCCATGTACCACTTATCAGTTGTTCTTACAAAAAGTACCATTGGAAATTCTAAAGAAGTACCTTCAGCTTCTTCGCATTGTGTCTCAGCATTTTTTTTCGGCAATAATTTGGCCTAGGCCTCTTCCTCGTACCAACTTGGTAGGTCTGATGTCTAGGTCATACTCCTAGACTTTGGCTATCCGGTTACCCCATTGACTACCCAACTCTTGTTGAGTCAAAATGGACTTAACTGCAGTATCAAGAACAAGAGCGAGAGTGTGAGTACTCAACACATAATACCTGAAATACTTCACTACTCTCACTACTCCATAAGCATGTTTTTTAATTTGTGACATCTTCAATTCATGTTCCTTTAATGGGTATCTCATGAAAGTGATGGGAGATTCAATTCCTTCTTCATTCTCCTACATCAGGATGGTTGATATAGTATGTGCGGAAGCATAGCTGTACATGATGAAATCTTTTTTGAAATCCAGGCACACCAGGATGGGGGCATGATAAATTACCCTTTTGAATTCTTTGAAAGAAATCTTCCCTTCAGTGCTCCATCGGAATGGAGTCCTACCTTTCATCATCCCAAGGATATCCTTGGTTTTATCGGTAAAGTCAGGTATAAATCTTCTTAGGAAATTGACCTTCCTGAAAAAGGAATGCACCCTAGTTTTGCTTGTGGGTAGGGTAAGGCTTTGGATATCCTTCACCCTCTCTAGGTCGATCTTGGTTCCTTCTTTAGTCAAGATATGACCAAAAAAATTCCTGCTTTTACTCCGAACATGGTTTTTTTAGTATTTAATGAAATATTATGATGCCTGCACCTTAAGAGTACCTATTCCAGATGATCATAATGATCACTTCACTTTTTTGAGAATACCATTAAGTCATCCAAATACACAACTATGACCTTTCCCATCAAATATCTGAAAGCTAAATCCATAGATCTTTGAAACATGGCTCTAGCGTTAATCAAACAAAAAGGCATCCTCCTGTAAACAAAGGTTCCCCATGGGATTGTGACTGTCGTTTTATGTTGATCTTCAGTAGCTACCTCAACCAGATTATACCCCAAAAATCCATCAAGAATGAATAAAATTTCTGATCCAGTGACAGTCTGTAATACTTGGTCCATGATAGGCAATGGGTAATTATCTTTCAATGAAGGATGATTAAGGTTCTGGAAGTCAACATTCTTCTTTTTGATAGTGAAAATATTAGCAACGTAGGTAATGATGGATTGGAAAGATAATCCTTGTATCTATCATCTTCTGAATTTACGTAAGGATAGTCCCTGAGATCTTTGGGTTGTAATTCCTTTGCTTCCGCCTGTAGGATTTAACGTTAGGCTTTAAAGGAATACTATGTTGCACATCCTTGGGCTTGAAAGACTTTAGATCCACATATGACCATGCTAGGACATCCATATATATCTTCAGGAGTGAAGAGAATATTTCTTTTTCCTCCAGAGAATAACATTTACCGATGTTTACCATCCACAGTTAATCAACAGAGCCCAAGTTAACTTGATCTACCTCTGACAAGGAAGCACCTTCAACTTTCTTTTTATCCTGAATGAAACGGTCATGATTTTCAAACAGACCTTCCAGAGAAAATAATCCCTTTGGAATCTTATTTCCTTTAAGCTGGATGAATTAACTATCAATTTCTTGATATGAATTCGACATGGACTCACGAAAAGATGATTCTAATCCTTCAAAATAAATCTCACTGAAATTATCAGCTTTCTCAACAAAAGAAAATACGTGTTGATCATCATTAAATACTTTCCAATGTGCTAAATTATCTGGAATACTTGGACAATATACAATCTCAATGGTATACGTGTCCTATTTGAACTTCAGGTGAGGAAGGAGAAGAGATGAAGATACGACTAAAGAATCAAATTTACCATTGTAATCTCTTAGGACTGCCTTAATGGAAAAAGCATCAAAGCATTCTATGTTGTCCCAAACCTTGTTCCTTTGGTGATCATTTTTTACCTGATAGGTCCCTCTTACTTGATTCACAATCAACTCAGCATCTCCCTGAACTTTAAGATTTCAGACTCCATTTTGTCTTGCCATTTCAAATCCTAATAAAAATCTTCGTACTTGGCTTTGTTATTAGTATTATCAAACTGTAACTTGAAAGAAAAGGGAAAAATCTCAAAATATGGAGATATAAGAACCACGCCAGCACTTGAACTAGTATTTTAACAACTCCCATCAAACTCAATGGTCCAAACAACATTAGGATATTCTTCTTTGACTTCTACATAGGTTACCTTAGATGTCATGAAATAATTACCCAAGCTTGCATCTTCACAGATAATTTGAGCCTTGGGATCGTCTGACTTAGTGACAAGGTATTTTTCTTGTGCTTCAGGGTGAAGGACACGACAAACTCCATTTATTGGAATTTTAGCTTTGGTCTAGTCCATGTTGATTTCTCCTCCAACATCTTTGCAAAAACCTCTTCCTAAGAGAATACCATAAGCGGCTGGGATATCAACAACCAGGAAAGTCATTTTCACTCTCTTTTCAGGGAAGGAAACAAATACAAATTATGCATCCTTGATTTGGCCAATCAAGGGGACCTGTTTGGTTTCCATGGAATAACACCGCCCATAAGATTTAGTCAGGGTGAGTCCAAGGGTGTGAGCTACTTTTGTGAGCATTATGTTATTAGAGGCTCCTAAGTCAATTATGGAGTTGTTGAGTTTAAAATTGTTGATAAGTAAGGACAAATAAAATGGTTTGATCCTTCCTGAGGAAGCAGTAGAGGTCATATTACTCTGAGGTAAAGGCTGAGTGGGGCTAGGAAAAATGTCTTTTGAAGATGAAGGAATAACACCCTTACTTCTAATGAATTTGGTAAGTTTCTCAAAATGCTCAGGATTGGGCTGCATGTACTCGTCTTCTGACATTTGGATTTTGGTTTTCTTGTCATGATCTATGATTTCGAAAGAAATTAATGAAGGAATAATGGAGGGCTTAGTTCTAGTTACATTAGTCTGAGCTAAGGTATTGGCCTTGACGGAAGGATAAAAAGAATTAGAAGACGAAGTTACCTTTTTAGTTGTCTCATTTTCAGTTTGTGCTAAGATGGGAGACCCTCTTTAGCCATAACCACGGGAGATTATTTACTTTTCTCCTTAGAGCCTTCAACCGGATTTCTGGGATTCTGAGATTCGGATCGATTGAAAAATACAAATGATTGACCATCATGCTCACCTTTGTCTTCCTTGTACTCCAAGTACCCAATGCTGGAGTCACCAGCTAAATCATCAAAAGACTCATTAGCATATCCTGAAGCTTCAAAAGCTTCATGGGAGTCTTGATCTTCTGGTTCTTCACCCTCCTCAAATGTTTCAACTACTATGTTGACAATAAGAGATTTAATGGCCAGCCTGGTGGGAGCAGTGATCAACCGATTCCTGTATCTTATGGGAGTGCCATTGGTATTGCTGAAATACCATTTAGTAATATCCCGATAAGGAGGGTTGGTTACTTGTTGGGACATTTTCTTCTTTAAATAGATCAAGTCATTGGCCATCTTCTGAACCATAGGATTAGTGGTACTCTAATAAGAAATTTGATTTTTAGTCCTAGATGATTCTCTTCTGATCTTTCCATCCAGAATAAGATCATATTCTATTTCAATGGTTGTAGCTTGAGCAGTGGCCAAATCGGGGATAACAGATCTTCACAACAAGAAGCTCACATCAGGAGGCTGAGCATTGATGAAGAAACACTTTTGATTTTCAAGAGTGGGAACAGCTAGGTATGGAATCTTATGGATCAGATTGTTGAATTTGGCTATGAAATCCCACATGGGTTCATAAGACTCCTTCATGTGTGTAAGCTGTGCTAACAAGGCATGAGAATCTTCGGCTGGTTTGAACCTTGATTCAAATATTGATCTCACAGTAACCTAGTTGGTAATGCATGCATTCGAAAGATGGTAGAACCATTCTGCTGCTACACCATAAAATGTATCAATGAAGAGTCCAAAAGAGATGTATTCATTAGCAACTCCAAGAACACCACATGAAACAAAGAATAAAGCGATGTGTTCATCAGGGTGCTGCTTCCCATCACCATTGAACTTAGGAATATTCTTACGAGACCCATGAGGTAGGTCATGCAATGGTGGAGTTAGGGAAAGAGGACCAATAACTGTACCCCAAGGCACAGGTTGTGCTTCCATTCTTCTAAATGATGTGCTTGTAGGAATCCAAGTCTCATATAAGAATAATGCATGATAAGTTGCAAAAACTTCTTGTTCTTGAGGAATCTGTCCTATTTACATGGGCAAAGAACTTTTTGCTCGACTAGATGCAACACTGTTAGGTGAAAGTATGATATTATGTTACTGAAGCAAATCAACTAATAGATCAGTTTCACCCCTGGCTTGGCTTGACCGAGTGAAGATCTTTCTGGCCAGCTTGAATTGGAAAATAGATCTTGTTGAAAATAATGCAAATAAGGAGTCGCGAGACACCAATAGGATGAGATTAGTATTATTAAACCATATTACACAACGGATTTGCCAAAAACAATTTGTTGGATATTTTTTCAAGCCAAAATATGAGGTTCAAGCACAGTACATGGGATTAAATCCCTCCTGAAAGATAGGTGAGGTTGCTTGTTTACTACTAATATAAAACACACTGGAAATAATATATATAATATTCACACTATTCTAACCATTGGGGTTGGGATAAAATACCAAAATCCATATCCACACTAGGTGAAGATGTTGTTGTTTTTTGAAATAAAATGGATCAGAAAGGAAATTATTATTATGGAAGAAACACAATGGAAAGGAAATGAGGGGAATGCATTTTATTTCAAGTAAACACAGATCAGAAAATAATCATATGAGTTCTAGATAACAAATGTAATGTTTGAAACAATTAACATAATTGAGAGTGCTAAATAAAGAATAGCTTAAGATTATGAACATAAGAACAACATCTTAAGAGAGATGAATCTCACAACACAAAGTTTGAAAAATAACATCGGTTTTTATTCCTCAAATGATTATAAGAAAACACAAAGTTTTTATTCTTCACAATAGTTCTCAATATTCCAAAAATCTCAGCCCTTTGGAATGCATAAGTATCCCTTATTTATAATAAAAAGAGTTGAGAGAAAATAGGATAAATCCTAGGAAATAGTCTATTAATGAGAGTCCTATTTTTCTTGACTCTCACGCAAGAGACCAAGTCAATTTTTTCTTCCTACATGACGAAATGAAAATGAAAAAGACATGTCAATTTCAGGATTGAAATGACATGAAATATTATGCCTATTATGTTTCATCATCTTTTTCTTCCTCCAACAAAGCCTTCTTGTCCCGAAATTCCTGGAACTTTCAGATTATGCCCTGCATATCATCTTCATCAGGTGTGGTGGAATGGTCACTCAAGACTTCACACATTTCTTGAGTATCACTCGCGTTACTAGGAAGTTTCTTCAGTCTCTTGTTGAGTTTTCTCAGTGTTTCCAAAGAATGTTCAATCTTCACGAACCTATCAATGATTTACAGGCTAAAGCCATAAGTTGGTTCGTGCTGAATTTATTTTTGGATCTTCTTGTAAAGATCATCAATGGGAAAAATAATCGAGATTTCGTTCAAAACATTAGCGCAGATCTTGATTAGCTCTTCTTCTATGTCATTTGTACCATCAACCAATTGATCTCTTGATTCACTCAATTTTTTGCAAGCTTCATTGAGAATATTTATTCTAAATGTAATGGCTTTGGTTAGATGAAAATTCTTTTCTCCATGTTGAATGATGCCTTCTTTGACCAAGAAGTGGGATGGAAACTATTTCAGTGTATTGAGAGCTTCAAAAGATAACTCTAGGTTCTCGACTTTTGCTGAAAATTCATCATTCATTTTCTCACCATCCTTATTTATATCCTCTAAGGATTTGTAGACTTCCACGGTGTCATCAATGACCTCTTTTCCTTTCAGGAGCAGCCTCTGGATCCATTCATTGACCGTTCTCCCCTTCTCATTAATCTTCTCAATCATGGGTACCGATGAGAAATTAAACCTGATAGGAGTAGATGATGATGGTGTTGAATCAGGTGGTTTTGAGAGCTTGAGTAATACTTTTTTCAACTTCTTTACTATCTCTTTTAGCTCATCTATGCTTTCCTTTGTTTCATTTAGCTTCTAACTCAAAACATTCATGGTATCTTGTGCATCGTGTTATGCTCCATCCATTTTTAATTTTCCTATATCAACCCTTGTGATCTGATAATCGGTTACCATTATATCATCCTTCATTTTTTCAGCTACGGGAGTGGAAATTTCTGCAAACTTATGCCTTGAGGCATCCACTGAAACCCTTGAAAATATTTTGGGTTTCTTGGAAGACTTAGTAGGAGTGACCTTGAGGGAACTGAAATCGAAGGCTGGTAGGGAAACTAACACCTTCCTCTTCCTTGGGGTTTGATCTATTAACCATTCAGGTATACTGGAAGATGCTGCTCCCATCGTAGGTGTTACAGTCACATCTTCAAGTGGAGGAAGGTTTGCTTGTGGAGTGGTAATCATTGCGAGTGTAGTTTCCATGGAAATAGACTTAGGGAATGAAGGCACAGAAGGAGGAGGCATATCCATGGTTAACTTGGGTACAGTGGGTAGAGGTGAGAGGCCAGAGAAGATATTGGCTATGGCTGAGGAACTTGGTGAAGAAATATGAGGCAAGGAAGGATTAATGGGAGGAGTCAATGATTCTGAAATTAAATCTTGAGAGGTAAGAGGAAGACTTACCTCTAAAGAGCTACCAACCAAAAGGGGAAGTAGAGGTTGGCCAACCTCTTCTCGTAAAGGAATTGTTATCCAAAATTCACCCCCCAGGGTAAATTTTGATAACATGCATTAAATTCTCAAGTCCCAGGCAATTATATTGATTCAGGGAAAAAAATTGTGTTTCTAGGGTCCCCTCAAATTTTTTCTAACTCCCCTGTCCAAGTAGAAGAGAGAAAGTTCTGAGAAAAATGTAAAAAATTTGAGAAAACAAGCTTGGGCCAGAAAAAATCATGAAAAATAGCTAAGTCCTAGTCCTCACAATAGTCAGGACATGAGGGACATCTGGGCGCGAATCGGCCGAAAGGCCGCCAGGCGGTCTGTGCAGCATTTGGGACATTTGGGACAAAGGGACGTGCGGGACGCGAAAATCTGAACTGGCCAATAAATGGAAAAAATTGACTAATTGTTGAAACAGGTAGTCTGTGACAGTTGGGTCGAAGGTACGTGAAGTACGCGAACTGGCTGGATCGGCCGAAATGAGAACTTTCGTACCGGGACAGTTGGGACAAAAGGGCGCAAACTGGCCGAACCGGGTGAATCGGGAAAATTTGTCCCAAACAGTCCAGGACAGTTAGAACGAGAGTACACGAAGCATCCGGTTTGACTGAAACAGGGAACTTCAGCACTGGGACAAGTGGGACGAAGGGACGCGCGGGACGTGGATAGCCGAAGGAGCCGAAAGCCAATCAGATCACGCCACGTGTCACCGGTAGAAAAGGGACATGGAAGCCCATTTCGGGTGGTTTAGAAGAATTTGTCCCATGCAGCACTGGGACATTTGGGACAAAGGGACGCGTGGGACGTGAAAAGCTGAAGCGGCCGAAGGCAGAGAATAAAAGTCAACGTTTGGCCCGTGAAACTTCAAACGGCCATAACTTTTGACTCCGAGCTCCGATTTTCACAAAATTGGACTTTCTTGAACGAGCACGACGTCCTCTACACCAAAAAAAATAAATTTATTATTTTTGATGAGGGTAGATATATTTAATGAAAGGAAACATATTCGGCTCCAGTCAGTTAATGCTCATTCCCGTCAAATGACAAAAAACAACTGCCAGGCCCAAAATAGCTGCCCACACTCAGAAGGCCATAAGTTTTTCATTTCTCAACGAAATTACACAAAATTGGTACCGTTGGAATCGTGGTTCCGAGCCCGATGCACAAAAATCAAGAAATTCTGGATTTTATCAGAAATTGATTGATATTTTTAAGAAAACGTGGCCGGGCTCAGAACAGTGTTTTATTTGGTAGCTGGGAGTGCAATTAAGAGGCATGGTCATCATTCTTTCTCTGCTGCAGCACATGGGACAATATGGGGATCCTTTTGCAAGTAATATACAATCATTTCACTCAATTTATTGCATCTTAGAGGTGGTTGAAGGACAGATTTCGGGATTTCCATTTTCCCTTCTCTTCTCCTTCTCATTTTTTCTATAAATTGGAGTGTTGGGCTCATTGTAAAAGAGAGATTTTTTGGGTAGCAAAGCTCTACCAAAATTTATTTGTGAAGCCAGTGTGTTTCAGGCCCTTGTAGTGGACTCCTTGCATGGTGATCCAGGTCCTTATGTTGTAATAGACTGAACTATGCATACCATGAAGCAATAAAATATCAGTTTGTGGATGTATCTTCCCCTGCTGTGTTTTATTACATTCTTCTTACCCCTTTAATATTTCTACAAGAATATTGTGTCTATTATTATGTTCTTGCAGGGATCCATTATCATTTTGTATGCTTGGAATATTGTTGTGAATGCATTTTGCTAGATTATGGAGAACTGTCATCACCTCTTCTAGTGTGCACTTTGCCTCTGTATTTCACACATTTGGAGACTACTCTCACATCCTCCTTTTCTGGTGCATCACCACTTTAGTGTAGGATTTCATTTTATGCATTCTCTCTCTCTGGTCCCTTGGAAATTTAGATTAGAATAGTTAGCTTATCCTGCATTAGAGTAGATTGTGGCAGGTAGTTTAGGAGCAAGAACCAGCTTTCTCTGGAGGTCTATCTCAAGTAGCAAGTCCCACAACTTGGAGATAGTACCCATGTTATCCAATCACACCATGAATTCAAGTATATGCACTTGTATAAACACAAGGGTGCTGTGATTCGGTGATAACAGGAATATTTCCTTTTTCTAGTAGCGGAGGTCAGTCAAGTATCTCAACCATCTATGGGATAGTTTCCAATAATGTAGTCACTTGCTCTTCTCCATTTCTAACAAACTTAACCTTTATTGGACTCTTGGAAGAGTCTTTATCCTTTTCCTTTTTTCCTTTGGAGGGTCTTTCTTCCAAAGTAGCTAGCTTTGAAAAACTCTTTTCTTTATAACTCATTCCCCAAGAAATGAGCCACGCCTTAGTATGGGTAAGAATTTGAGCAGCTCTTCCTGTAATAGAAGCTTTCTCAGCAATGGACCAGTCAATGGCTAGGAAGACATACTAGTTTTCATTTAGCCCATCATATGATACGTTAAGGATTATTTCATTGTCCATGGTGCCTTCTAGGATGTCTAATAAATCTAACATCTAAATCTCTTCAAGTGTTAGCCTATTATTGTCCTTTCTTTGGATGGCAACTTCATCCTGAAGATAAACCTAAATGCCTTCTACATTGGGCACATATAGATATAAGGTCCCATACGACTTAAGGATTCCTCGAAAATCAAACCCATCTCTGTCCTTCATGTTATTTTTCAACTTATCCTGCAGCTCATGCACCATGTTATTGTATTTAACCATTGTTGAGTATGTGTACCTTCCGATGGAAATAGGGAAGGAGACAACGGCCTTGTGCTTACTATGTTGGAATTTGTGAAAATCTAACAATTGTCTAACCAACTCCATCAGGATCAGATTATCACCTGGGAACCTGGGAAAATACAAAGGATCACCTGGGTACTTTACCACCCAAAGGTTTATGAGCTTCCTTATTTGTAAGAAGATACAACCCCACTTCGATACTTCGGCCCATGCCTCATCAGAGACTATTCTCTTCCTTAAATAAGGGTTCAGAATGTAGATTCTTTCATAAAAGAAGGTGTCGTTTACTCTTCTGAATTGATCCTCAGACCCCTTCATTATCAGCTGAGGCAAATACTAATATATATGTTATGGTTCCCTATTCCTCTTTTCATCCAACCCTGGATAATTTCTCATGCCAGTTGTTGCATACGTGACATATGAAAACATATAGAACTTTCCAGTAGTCAAGACTGTTTTCATTTGGGAGTCTATCTCATCACTTATAAGAATACTCCAATTGATCCCTTGGTTGTTCTTCTTTATGATGACCATGAATTGATACACCCACCCTTGGAAGTATCTCGACTTGGGGAGTCCAAATACTTGACTTAGAAGGGTGATGATATCATTGATTTTGAGGACAAAATCACTCCTAGGGAAAAACTTGGGATACCTAGAGAGAACTGGCTTGGCCTTGATCAAGAAATTTTTATTTACATGCCAGATGCAATCTTCTTGATCATTGTTCCAAGCCTTATACGCTAATTAAAGGTTCAAATCCACATATTTTGCAAAGTTAGCCAATATTGAGAGGTCATCAAATTATCCTCCATCCAACTTCATTATGGTTTCTCCTGATTGATTTCTCACTGAGCGGGAAGTTGAGTCATAATTAGAAGCACATGATAGAATTAAATTAGGCCATTGATTAGACATTGGGAATCCTGCCACAAGAGGGAGGCCACTACCGGTTATTGA
The DNA here is from genome assembly GCA_019776745.2 of Taxus chinensis. Lineage (NCBI taxonomy): Eukaryota > Viridiplantae > Streptophyta > Pinopsida > Cupressales > Taxaceae > Taxus > Taxus chinensis. The sequence continues at coordinate 639,040,651 of CM034152.1, read as the reverse complement.
CTTCATCCGGGGAGTCTGAGAAGAATCCTTGATTTTGTTCCAAAAGTCTTCCATGTCTATATTACCAAGCTCCGTGTCTAGGATGTCGTAATTGCAATCTATGTAGAATGGGGATTCCATCTATTAGTACTTGTATTTCATATTTCCTTACCTATCTGACTTATCCTTACATTTTCCAGGATCTGAGATGAGAAATTTTGAAGAAAGAATGCCTAGATGACCTCTGGTTGAACAATCAGGCTTGGAAGCGTGTTGAGCAACCCTATAGACCCGCCACGCTAACCAAAGTTTGGGAATGACAAAGCACTTCCTGAAACCTGACACAATGTAATGTATACTAGGAATTTAGTCATGTTGAACACCTTGTGAAACCGAACTCAAAGGCGGAACTTGGGGGATGTTAAGCACTTCACAAAACCTGATAGACTACGGAACCAAGGGGATGCAGAACACTTCTTGTAACCCGATACGAGTGGAAGCTAGGGGATGTTAAGAACTTTTTGAAACCTGACAGACTGCAGAACCTAGATTATGAATAACACTTCACCAAACCCTATACAAGCAAAATTCAGGGGATGTTAAGAACTCTGTAAAAACTGAAACAAAGGCATTAGGTTTTGTTTTTGAGATGTCTGAACAAATAAAATTCCCACCAAGTTCATAATTTATGATTTTAGATTCATCTCAAAAACCAAATGGATTATATCCCATGGTAAAAATAATAAAACACCCAAAGGATGAATTCCAAACAAGATCTTTCAAAGGAATATAACAAGAAATGAAGAAAACAACCCAAAACCCTAAACCTAGAGGGAAGAAAAAGAAAAGAAGAAAAATGCCAAATGAATATCTCAAAAACAACCCCAAAGATCTCAAAGTGTTAAGAAGAGAAAAATACCTTCAATAAATTCAAAAAATGGTTGAAGACAGATCACAAAATCGATTAAGATGTTCAGTCGGGTTTGGAGGTTGAAGGAATGTGCACGAAAAATCCATGCAACAAAAATGTACCATGTAAAAATTAAGTGTAAATTTGAACTATTTATAAATCCCTAGCATTTATTACACCTCATCCAACACTGTGCCAACTAACTGAAAAATTGACATTAATGCCATGTCATCATGCTCGGAGTGTCCGAAAACCCAATACAAAGGTTTTACTCTCAAATCAAGTTTCAGGAAGTAACTGAAATGAAACATAAGGTGTTTGGATGTTATCAAGTTCCAAAAATGCAACACAAAGGATCATTCCAGTTTTGGGTATTGGGAACCAAGAATAATGGAGCATGCATTTTGCAAGGTATGTTCCGATGGTTTAGAGTTCCGAAAACGTGATACACTGGCTTGTAATTGGGTTTTGGGAAACAATTGACAATAAGCATGCAAGGATATGTTTCAATGCGATGGAAACCTGAAAATCTCTTTCAAAGGGAAATTTATGGGGTTTTGTCAAAAAAATTCTATGGTTATCTCTATTTTTAACTAAAATTACTAAAAACGAGATAACACTGAGTCTTCACTATACTATCTGGTAGGTGAAGGGTTACTACTTTGGGTTTTAAATAATGTGGTGAATCCATATGGGAATTAATGGACCTATAACTTTTATTACTTTAATTTAATGTATGGTTTTATCAAGGATTCACGATTACTATACAATAACCTTAGAATACTTAGTTTGATTATATAACCCTTTTTTAAGGACTGTGATTAACTATGTAGTAATTTAGGTTTCATTGTATGATCCTATGATAGATCTTTGAATATCAAGCCATAACTTTATATTATTGAAAATGGCTATATGATCATGCAACGAATATGAGAAGTTAATGAGAAATCAATACACCAATAATTGTTGTTATTATCCTTGATAAATTTGTAAATAATACTATGACAGTACTTAGGAATATAGTTGTATTTGGTACTGTTAGGGTACCTTGTAATAAATATACATATCCTAATGTTTTTAATTGTTAAAGTGTTATTTTGTTAAATGGTTGGTAAACATGTATATATATATGTGAATACATTTTTGGCTTACATCAGAACTTTGTTAAAATTATTATTGGCATTTGGGTGTTGTCTTTCATATTATAGATATGTTGTTGATTATGATGGGTGTTTTGTTCTGAATAATGGTTGTTGGTGACACATATAAATACCTTCTATGAGATGGTTGAGTATGTTAATAGGTGTCACTTTTTATAAAATAATAAAGATCTTGCAGGAGGAGGTTTGAGTATGTTAACAGGTGTCACTTTTTATAAAAAATAAAGATCTTGCAAGAGGAGGTGGAAAGCTTATTTTGTAGACTGAAACTCTAGTTTGCGTAAGGAGGGTTACATGGGATCATTGCCTTGTGTTATCTCTCGAAAGTGCACCCTATAGATTTTGAAGGGACTAAGGTACAATCAAAATTTAACCTTTTTGGTGATCTTTTCCTGGCATGTATGGTTGTCGGCCCCCTTTAATCATTTGGGACATAGACTATGGTCAATATTTTCAAAATTCAATATGAAATGATTTTTGTTTTAATAGTGGGGTTGACCCCCTCTCGACGGTGACTCACCACTTCACATTTTACAAAAAGTCCTCTCCTTATGCTTTGCCAAGGCACTCTACATTAAATATATTGTCCACTATGATTGTCTATGACTGTTGATTTTGGCGCTTAGATTCTTGTGAACCTTTGATCTTGATTTTGGTTTAGGGTTTCACTTGGGTTTTAATGTGGTCATTGGCATTTAGCCATGGTGATTTTCTTTGAAAATATATCATTGGAAAAGATATTATCCCTTGATCACTTTAATGATTGAATTTTGATCGTTGATCATTGACCCTTGGTTAGGGTTGTTGATTTGCATTAAATGGGGCAGTGGTACTGTGATCTTGGTGGTTTGCTTCAAAATTTGGTGAATGGTTTCTTAGCCTTTGAATCTTGTACAGATTGATCTCTAAACGTTGATCATCTGACTGTGGTTGAGTTTCACTAATAAAACCACTCAAACCTAGCTCATTTTAACTTACATTTTCATTTTTCAGGAAAATACCTAGAAAAATTGTTTTAGATCACCATTGCTTTGATATTTGATTTTTTGAACTCTAAAAACTCAGCCTCTATGAGTCTGTGAAGCTTTATGAGTGAAATTATTTGATCTTTGTCTTTTTCTCAAACACTCAGGATCTCTGGTACTTTCTTTTGAGGTTACCCGCCATTTAGAAGATCATGAGCTCAATTCAGTTAGTATCTATAGTGAACTTGATAATATTCTTCTACATTTTTTTTGACTTTTCTGGGCTCTTTGAATTATGTTTTATAAGATTTCTCATGCATATTGAGCTCTTTTTAGTCCTTGGACCTTTCTTTCCTTGGTCTTGAGATTGGGTGAAAGGTTCATGTGAATTCTAAGCTCCATTTCTTTCAGTTAATGTGTTGTGGACTGTATAACTTTAATGGAGGTCATTTTTCCTGAAGGTGAGCCTCTGATAACTTGGTTAATAACTTGTTCTTCTCTGTCAATTCAGCTTCATATGTATTTTCTGTCATTATTTATTATCGAGCTTAACTCTTAGACTCTCTGCAAGGTTTTAATAGCTATTGTTATTGATTATTTTGAGTTTTACTTGTTTCTATAATGTCTTTGTGGCCATAAGGGCTCGAACACTAGTATTTCTCTGTCGTTTTAAGTTTTTGATTGTTTGACCTCTATGGATGAGTTCATGATCTTGACCTCCTTGAGGTTTTTTCTGTGTCTGTGATATATTATTCTTTTAGGATCTGTTAATTCTTTCTTTGAGCAAGAATCAAGCTCGAGATTTTCTGCAAAAGAGTTCTTTGTCTTCTACGGGGATTTATAAGGTTTCTCTATAGACACCATCTCTTTTCTCATCGAACTTATTTAGATTTGTCTTTTAAAACCCTGGTTGGAATAAAAGGATGAGTTTCATTCTTCATTGTATTCACTCTGTCAGAGTCTTTCTGAGCAACATTTGGTTGTGGGTGTTTGCCACCATGAGTTGTTATAAGTGATCTAATTTTTCTCTTGCACACATACACCTCTATTTTTATTTTCTTCCTTAGATATGTCACTGAAACTCTTGATAATATTTGTGGGCTCTGTGATTTCTTGCTCCTACTTGACTCCCGAGTTTGAAACATTTTCATGGGGATGTGGATTTCTTGCTTCAACATTCAGTTTCTCAAAAGTTTTGACTGTTTGATTATAAATGGTGAGTTATTTTCTGTTACTCTAATTTTGATATAACCTATTAATGGGTTTGCGATGAAAACTAGGATATGTATTTTCTTCCTCTATTCTGCAACCTTAAAATAACTTTAATGGGGATGATAATTTGAAACTTGAATCTATCTTCAACTCGGAATTTTCACGAAATTTTAATTCAAGGTTTTCTATCTAAATTTAAAATTTAAAAATATACTTGAGATAAGATACATCTAGATTGTATATATATATGGACCTATGCTTCTGAAATTTGGGAATTCACTTGATGATACATCATTACTTGGTTATACCTGAAAATATGTACGTGTGAAGATTTTGTTTTGAACTTTTGTAGCATCTTTACTGTAATAAATGATTTGTTTTTAGGAGTGCACTTTCAATTGCTGAAACAGGTTATCCCTTCATGTTTCCTTGATACATTCCTTGGAGGCTGTTCTGATATCTACATATTTTAATCTTTTATAGCTCTCCACGTTATATTAATATGACATTTCTATTTTGAGATTGCCTCAGTACTTGGATGTACTACTCTACTCTTGACTGAGAGATTATTTCTTCGTGTTTGATCTCATTGTACTTTGTTTGAGATGAGATCTTGAGCTTTAGTTCAAGGTGGTCCCATGAGTAGGTCCTATTCCTGAACTCTAACTTTGGGGCATATAGTTTAGTTTCTTATTCACTTAGTCAACCTTGAGCATCTGAAGCTTTGAACTAGAGATAACTTGAAGTTCCTGTTTTATGATTTGTTATCCTTGTAATTGAAAAATTTGTACTATGTAGCTCTTTGTGTATTTGGTTTCAAGCTTACTCTTGGGCATGAAGTCTATATTTATAGAATTCTTGATTTGAAGCTTTATTCTGATGGATATTTTCTTCTTGTTTTGATTCAAACTCAGAATTTGGTTCTCCTTATGGGTTAGTCTGGTTTCTGTATAACCATGAATCTTGCATTTAAATTTGGCTCTAAAGTATAGACTAGAATAATTTTCACTTCCATATGTCCCAGGTTTGCACTCGAGGTCTTGAATCATTTTGTAAATTTGAAGTTGTTTGGCTACACTTGTAGTTCCTCTATTACAAACATCTATTCTGCCATTGACTTCATACATCTATCTTTCTTGATCACTGTAGCTTGGATCTTCTTGATATTTGACATCAATATTTCTTGATTATTATAGCTTGGATCTTCTAATATTTGACATCTTCTGGATAAAAATATAGGCTTGCATTAATGATTTTGGAAGTTACAATAACCTTAATACCATGAGATCTTTGTACCTTGTTATGTGGCCTTCTGGAAGTTGTAAATAGTTTCTCATTCTTGTTTTATTTGAAAAATGTAATTAAAAATGGTTAAAATTTGTAGAATTATCTGTGAAACTTCATTTTATTCAGCTGTTAAGCTAGAATTAAAGATCCAAAGTTCTTCAATTTGATGACTGAAAATGTAGTCCATATTCTTTTATTAAAATACTGCATATAATCTTCATTACAACTTTAGTATGTATGCTAGAAAATTTAAAATGTCCATTTGATGTGGCGAAACCTTGTCAAATTTTTCCCATAATTCTTTCTTTTATTTCTATTTGAGCTGTAATAGATGTACTTTTTAAAAGTTGAAACTACATAATGTATCAACTTTTCCTTTTAAAACTGATTTTTTGTTGGAAACTGAAAAATGATAACTGTTATCTGATTAAGGCATTCTTTTCTTTTTCCTGTATCCCTTATTTGATTTACATACAACTTTTAAAGCATATTTTTTAGTTAAAACATCATGAAGGAAAGTTGTAAATGACCATTTTACATGGATGAAGCCCTGGAAAAATTTCCTCATATTTCCTTCTCGTTTTGTTTTTGATGTAATTTTCTCTCTCAAGTTAACTTCAGCCTTTAAACTCTGAACTCTTCTTCTTCAGTTGTAATCTGGAACATGTACTTTTATTTACATGTGTCTCCTCTATTCTATAATTCAAGTTCTTAAATTTCTAGAATAGCTGTTGAATTTTTAGCTGCATTCTTCATTCATTCCATCATGTAGTTATTACTCATCTGCTTCATGTACCATAGGATAGAAGTTATTAAGCTCTGCAAGCTTTATCCATAGTGAGGACTATAAGACATGATTTATTTATTCTTGGATTGCAACCTGCACATACACACTTGGGAAAACAATTTGAAAGTATTTAGGATTTTTGGCCTCTCTTATGTCCATGTTTTATTTCTTTTCTTCTCTTTATTTCTTTCCGAGTTAGTAAATACAATGCATACTCTTTGATCGTCAAGTAATCTATATCTCCTATTATTAAGAGATCCATGTGCACGAATTAGGACAGTATAGGAATATGGATTAACCCTAAGCTCGTAACTAATGATTTTGTCTTTTCTGTTTTCAGGTACGGTACTTTCAACAATGAAGATGAAGAGGGAACAAAGATGAAGATGAGGATGCATCAACTGAAGTACAAACCTCAAGGTGACTGAATGGGTTAACTCATACTCCTTTATTTTATCTTTCATGAATTTGTACCTCTTATTTTAGTAGCTGTACTTTACTTTCATAGTTACATCCCACAGACTTATATGGGAACATTTAAAATTACATTATGAATAAAACATTTAATTGTGAAATCGAGTTATGTATTTATGTTATGCATATCTACTTTCTGATATGAATTGTATGATGAACTAAACAACCCAATAATATAATTTGAATGTCTTAATCATAAAGGAAAGATAATTAAATAATACCTGTAACATCCAGTAATGAACTCTGGTGTCTGTAATTTGTATGTCATGATTGCTTGTTTCAAAACCTAAAACTTCATCTATGTTTCAATACCTAACACTTCATCTATTATGCAATTCGGTGTCTTCATCAAGGTAACATAGGTCTTCCTTCAGGTGATTTGTGTTCTTTTGTTGAAGATAGCATGAAATTGCAGGCTATGTGATATGTTATGTTTTGCAACAACACACATAGCTACAGATTTCATGTAATCATTAATTAATTCAACTATAACAATAATGTCTAAAATAAACTCCCCTGGCTTAGGTATACTTCACCAATGCTATCCATCATAATGAAGTTTGTGAGTTTTCCATTTTTGCACAAGTGCAAAAAATTGTCAACATTTCTGGTGATCTGCAGGGAAAGCTTCTTGTTATCTTGTAAACCAGTGCCTTGTTCTTGTCAATTTGGCATGGAGTATAAAGCATGTAACCAAAAAATATGCCTTCTTGAATGTCCAATCCTTCTAAAATGATCTAAAAATTGGAAAGGATCTGGTAAACCAAATCACATGCACAAATGCACTTATTGAATTGAAAAAACATTGCAATGTGGAGGGATTGCACTTATTGAAGGGAAACCCTACTCTAAACAGACACTGCAGGATTTTCAATAACAGTGTTTGAGAAACATGCCATTCACAACAATGGGAAGTTCCTCTCCATTCAACCTCAAGAGATGAAAAACGTTGTGTTCTTTCCAAGCTGAAATCATATAAGGACCACTCAAAATTGTATCCAACTTCTTGTGTATTCCTGGCTTTTCCCGATCAACATCCCTTTTTAACACAATATCTCCTTCATTAAAGATTCTGAATTTGGATTTCGTATCAAAAGTTTTCTTAATTCTGTTTTTGATTATTTTCCATATTTAAATGAGTTTGATCTCTTAGCTCTTGTATTTTCATTAATTCATCATAATGAACCTACAATCATTCGTTTTCAAGTAGCTCCATTTGATGTAGAAAATCTAATGCAGGAAAATCAACTAAAATAGGCATTCTTGATACTCTTCCATAAACAAGCATGTATAGTGAATTACAAATTGTTCTTTTAGGAGTTACTCTATCAGCCCAAAGTGCTGAAATCAACATTAGATGCCAAACTCTCTGGTTATCTTTGAGTGTTCTTATGATGATCCTTAAAATATTCTTGTTAGTAGTTTCAGTGAACCCATTACCTTGTGGGAAATAGTTAGATGAATAAATTAGATAAATTCCATGATTAATAGCCCAATTAGTTACCTTTGCCCCAAGAAATGCTAAAGCATTATCTGATATGATAGTTGCTAGAACACCAAATCTGCAAACTATACCTTCATAAAAGGATAGTATCAAAGTTTCATTAGCATATTTCAAGGCTATTGCTTTAGTCCAGTGTGTAAAGTAATCTGTAACAGTCAAAATCCACTTGTGTCCTTGTGACAAAGGCATGTTTATCATGCCAATAAAATCAAGGCCCCACTGTATAAAAGGTTGATCAATTGAAATAGGATGTAAAGGCATAGAAGCCAAACATTCTTTTCTAACAAAGGAAACACATTTCTTACACTTCTTAATCCATTCAAAATAGTCCTTAAATATAATGGGCCAATAGTAACCAACTTTAATAATTTTTAAGGCTGTGGTATGTGAGGAGAAATGACCTCCTGCATGTCCTTCGTGGAATTCTAATAATAATTGCTGAATTTTGTCATAGTCAACACATCGCACTAAGATTCCATTTATATCCCTTTTGAATAATACACCATCAATGTAAACATAGGGTACAACTTGTAATCTGAAATACCTTAATTTATTCCTATCCATACCTTCCGGATAACTGCCATGCTGTAGATAGTTAAGTAAATTAGTTATCCATCTTGATTCCTGGACTTCTTGAGCAAGTTCAGGTTGCTAATTTTTTGGCTGAAACATCATGTCTGATTGCTGATACATAATTTCAGCATGCTATTTTGAATATTTAGGTTCTGTATTATGATTTTTTTCCATATTATCAATTAGATACATGCACACAAGCCTTTCCCTCGAACTGTCTTTGCAACATGAATATCAACATCATATTCCATGACCTTCGTTATCTAGCCTACTCTTTTCTCATGCAATTCTTTATTTAACAAGAAAGCTTTCACACTTGGATGAGAAACATGAATATGAATTTTGTTTTTTGAAATCATGTTCTTAAAATTATTTAGCCCTCTAACTACTGAAAGTAATTATTTTTAAAGAAATGTGTACCTTGTTTGATAATCGTGCAAGCTCTACCCAAAGAAAGCAATTGGCTGCTCAACATTTTCATCATTAACCTGAGTTAATATGGCTGAGATTGTTTTAGCTCCTCCAAGTGCATACATTGTAAAATCTTTATCAAAATTTGGATTTGCAAGAGTAGGAGGTTGAGAGATGGTTGCTTTGATTGCTTCAAACCTGTCTCTCCCTTTGCTAGTCTAAGAGAAAGTCTTCTCTTTCTTTAACATAGTTTTTAATGGTTTCACCAATATTACAAAATCGGGAACAAATATTCTAACAAAGTTGATTTTTTTGAGAAAACTCTGTAATGCCTTCTTATGATGAGTTAATGATAGCTGTGATATGACTTTGATTCTAAAAGGATCAATTGCTAAACCTTACTTGGAAAAAATATGACCAAGTAATTTACCTTGATGTAGTGAAAATATAAACTTTAGTGGATTCAAATATATCCCAAATTATCTACATAACTGAAAAGTCTGCCTTAGGTGTATTAGATGTTCTTCAGATTTTTTGAGAATACAATAACATCACCTAAACAAAAAAGGATGCATTTATTTAACAAGATGTGAAAATCCATGTCCATTGCGCATTGAAATGTTGCACCAACACTTGAAACACTGAAAGACATTATTTTGTAAGCATAAGTACCCCACTTAGTGGTGAAAGCTGTTGTGTACCTATCCTCTTCTCAGACTAAACGCTGATTGTATCCACTATAGCCGTCTAAAAGAGATAGTCTATCTAAACCAGAAACTGTTCTCAAAATCTTATCCATATTTGGAAGTGGGTAGTGATCTTTTAATGAAGCTACATTAAGATCTCCAAAATCCACACATAATTTGATTTCTTCATTTTTATTCCTAACAGGAACAAGATTGGATACCCAACTTGAATGATTAACTGGAAAGATAATACTTGATTCAATCAACTTAGATAACTCTTTCCTAATTAGAGGCTCTATTTTGGGATTTACAGGCCTTTGTTTTTGCCTAACTGGCTTGGAATTTGGCTGCAATTCAATAGTATGTTGTAATAAGTTGGGATCAAACCTTTTCAGGTCTTGGTATTTCCAAGCGAAAACATCTTTAAATTCCTTGCAAAGATTAATAAAATAATGTTTTTCAGCTAAAGAACACACCTTTCCAAGAAACAATTTTTTACCTTCATCAACTGAAATCTCCTCATAATTATCAACATTTGTTGACATCTTAGTCTTGACCTTCCTTAACTGATTTTCAGTTCTAAAGATGTCTTCTAATGTGACCAGACCTTGAGGTAGTTTATTTGTTTTTAACTAAACAATATGGTCGCCATATAAGTGCTATAATTTATCTTGGGTTTACTACAGAAAATTTAGCTTCTTGCTGTAAAAACCTACAAATTTTATCATCATTTTTAAAAAACCTTCCGATTCAAGTCATTATCAGGTATCGAATGCATGGCAATCCACTTTATATGAGGCTAAATTTTGCTATTTTCAATTTGTTCCAGCACTTCAAAACTAGCACCAATTGTGGCAAGTCTATCTGCATGCTTATTTTCTTTTCTAGGAATTCTTTATGGTGTTAATAGCTTCTAAATATTCCATGAAGTCTGAAACTCTATGTCTATAAGAATTCATTAATAAATTCTTAAAAACATTGAAATTTCTTACTTGATTGATAACCAACTCAGAATCACCAAAAATCTGTAGCATGCTTATACCTCTCTTTTTGGCCCAAAGTAATCCATGAATTAATGCTTCGTATTCAGCTACGTTGCAAGTGCATGAAAATTGGATACTCAAAGATGAGAAATACCTTTCATTTGTTGGGGAAGTGAGCATCAAACCTACTCCTTGTCCTTTCTTGTATTTAGCTCCATCGAAATGAAGCTTCCAAATCCCTTCCATTGCATTTTCTATTTTGGACAGCAAGGGAATTGGTGTATTTTCTGCATGTAAGTAATACACACCAAATAGATGTTTTTCAACTTCTTTGAAAGGATCATGAGTATGTTCTTCATGTGTCTTTTAATCCATAAATAGGTTAGAAACAACATTTAATGCTGAAACATGAGCTATATTATCAAAATCATACTGGTCTAAGACTACATAATTAGCTACTCCATTAGAAGCGTGAGGCTCAATGTGAAATTTGGCCAACAGTTCTAAATTGATAGTAACCTTGGTCCCATAATGAGTAGTGAAAAATAAGAAAGAACAATTTGAAGAGAGATAGCCTCCTATCTTTGCTATGAAATATCTTGATAAACATATATCAAAGTAAGGAGGCAAGTCTATAACAATAATATCTTACAGAATAGAAACAATTGGGCAAGCATGCAATGTTACCTCTAGATTTATGATGACACCAATTGTAGGACACTCTTTTCTGTAGGTTCATACTGCAGACCCAATTTTTCTGCAATTACTTTTGGCATAACTATGCTACTTGTACCATTGTCAACCATATAGTTCTAAACAAGATGTTCTCCAATAATCAGTGATACATAAAACGGTGGTGGCTTCTTGATGTCATGAGAATTTAAGACTTTTGGAACCATCCATTTAAATTCTTTGATGCGGTCTTGTTCCATTGTTCCAAGGACCATGTCTACTTTTTGGACTTCCTTTTCTACTGTTTTAGAAGAAATTTGCATCTTAGATAGTTCATGAGAAAGTAAATCTTGCTTTCCTGGAATACTTAGAGCATCCCACATTGAGTTGTTAACATTATGATTTTTCATTACATCAACAATGTTAAAAGAAGCAATAGTTTTAGAGACAAATTCTATTGTTTTAGCATAGGTATAAATAACTTATTCTGCTTCAACTACTTTTGATATTTGAGGTATAAATAACCTTCTTGGATCAGGATGTAGTTGTTTTTGCTATTTTTTACCACCTGAAACACCTATTGTTTGTTGAGGAACAAATGCATTATTAGTTGGTTTTGGGCTTATGGTTGCTGTTTTATTAGTGATAGTAGGTAGAACAGGCCTATTCTGCTATTTTTGCTCTCTGCGGCCTTTTCCTGAGCCCTAGTAGTAATTGCAATGAAATCATTCTCACTAAAACTGACTGAATTCTATCAGGTGCCTTTTGAACCTGAGTATCTTGCTTCCCACTCTCCATCTGAGGCATGAACAATGTCTCAGATTGAGGTTGTACAACAAGACTTATGTTCAGAAAAGCATTTGGGTAACTTGTAGTTGAATGAGTTTGATTACAAGGTTGACACCACTCTTCCGTATCCATATTAACTGGGACTAAATCATTAGATGAACTAGGAGCCTTTGGGTCAAATTGCATTTGCTGATAAGGCTGCTTATAATTTTGATTATGTTGGTAAGGCTACCTATTTTGTCGGCTTAGATGATTTTGCTAATAAGGAGCCTGACAAGGTCTGCTAGGTAATGCATGCTTATTCTTGATTGAAGTCATCTTATTCCCCATAGTCTACAAAGATTTAAATACGTCATCTGATGGGGATGAAACAACGGGTTCTATAATTGTGATAGGCTATGGGATATGATCTAAATATTCCAAAAAAGACATTGAAGGCCTTGGTGCTAATTTTCTGGCTTGAATAAGAATATTTTCAGCTCGGGTGGCAATATCATAGGCTACAGGGATAGTCTCTCCTCACATAGACTGAATCATAGTTGAAATATCACTATTTAATGCCCTAAGATAATAAAGAAAAGCGTGATTAGCTTGAGGCTTGACACTTGCTGGAATTATTTCCCAAGTTCTTGTAAAATAGATGTTAAAACTAGACATAAATTCATTAGGAGCTCTTTTAACAGTAGAAATTTGTTCTATTAGAGATAAAGGATCTAAATTATCTTGAAATTATTTCAGAAATTTATCACCTAAGTCATCCCAAGTTCTTATGCATCAAATATCTAGATATCTATACCATTGCAAGGCTTGTACTTTAAGAGATGTAGCTAAAAGTCTTAAAGCTACATCCTCATGAGTGATATTATGAACTGCACATAATGCTGCAACATCTTTAATGTGCTGTAGGTGTAACTTGATTTTCAATAGTGAATGATGGCAAACTGGGATTACTAATGGGCTTCCGTTAGTAAAGGTTACAAAATTCCTAGGTGGTTGAATAGCCATTTGAAAGACTAGGATCTAAATATAGAAATTGATACATGGTGAAGGAATATTAGGAGGGTTATCAAAACCAGGCCTATTATAAGGTAAAGTATTACCAACTCTTCTCCTTCTTGCATAATTCAAAGGTAAAGAAATAAAATTAGAAGGAATTCCTCTTACCGATGATCTTCTAGTTACTTTAGGCATGGAACATGCTGCAATACTGGTCTAAAATAAGCCCTACGGAGTCACTAAATAGATCTTTAAATATTTAGAATAAATTGCTGTAGCTTGCTATCCTGAAAGTAACTTTTATCTGGTGTAGATCTATTGTAAATATATGTAACTTGCATGCAAATCTGATTCATTGTCCCACCCAGCGCGCCAAACACTATTATCTCTCGAAAGTTCACTCTATAGAGAGATGGTTGTAGGTGTTCTAAGCTTGCAAATTTTCATCTCTCTTTTTTGTAGATACAATGGAAATACCTAAGGTCTGTGGGTATATCTATTTTGAGGTGAGTCTTTGGTATCAAGACCGGTTCATTATTGATGTATCCTAATTGATTTTATTGGGTTTAAGGGTAAAACATGACTGCAAAATGAAATTAAAACTAAGGTGATACACCAAACTTGTATGAGGTTTTTGACTGAGTACATGCACAATTGACATCGAATGGATTTTTGATGCACATGCAAATAGATTTTTGAAGATAATTAAGGGTAAACACTTTGATGTATTGAGGCATAAAATCAAAACAATTCTACTAAGTTATACATACTCATTAATATCATGTTGAAATTACTGAATTTGCAACAGAGTAAGATGATTAATCAGGGAATTCAACATTCACAAGATTAATGGAAACATACAATAAACTACAAATAATTGGAAAGGTAGAAAATACTTCCCATTCAAAGGGAAAAAATAGCAGAAAATTGTTGTAGCACTCCTGTATCTAAAATGTCCTCTTTTGTGATTTTCCAAGGCACACAATACATACAAAAACTGATTTACCCACCCTTCTTAAAAATAGATTAGGGTTGTAATCGCCCATGCATCATATTTTTATCCTTTATCTATTAATAAATAAAGGAATAAAATAAAGTAAACTAATAGAAAGAGGCATTCATAGCCTTTGATTACATCAAAGTCAAACTATAGTTGACTGTCCTATTTTTAAGAAAATCATGGGTGAATAATTTTCTAACAATAAATCTTGCTTGATGAGCAAGGCTCCTCCTAGTGCATGTAATTTTGTCCTTTTGCTAATATTTCCTTTTGTGGAGGCATACAAAAAGCATATTCCTTTGAGCGAGAAAAATTAATTACATTTTTTGCAATACTTGCAAAAATAATCCATCCAATGATTGGGATCACCTTTGTTTCTTATGTTCACACTTGTTTTGTCTTCTTGTGATCACATGGATAACACATTGCGAATCATTTCCAACCTTCCCACTAGTGAGGACCACCTGTGATTGTGAGCACTTGTATTCATTGGGTTTGGAAACTCTTCTGGACTTAGCATATCACCATAGTTTTAGATTTTGGCCCCCTTGTATACACACATAACATACTTTAAAATATATCACCTTTGATTATCATTGCCTTGCAATTTCTTATCGGATTCTACATTTTGAAGAGACTAAGGTTAAGAATTTAACCCTTTCGGTGATCTTTTCTTGGCATGTATGGTTGTCACCCCCTTTAATCATTTGGGACATGGACTATGGTAAATAATTTCTAAATTCACTACGAAATGATTTTTTTTAATCGTGGGGCTGGCCCACTCTCCATAATGACTCACCGCTCAACATTTTATGCTTGCACTCTACATTAAATATATTGGCCACTGTAATTGTCTATGAATTTTTATTATTGCACGTAGATTCTTGTGAACCATCGATCTTGATATTTATTTCGGTTTTCACTTGGGTTTTAATGTGGTCATTGGAATTTAGCCATGGTGATTTGCTTCAAAAGTTAGTTATCATATTATCCATTGATCTATGTACTGGTTGAATGTTGATTGTTGATCACTGACCATTGGTTAGGGTTGCTGATTTGCATTGAATGGGCCAGTGGTACCGTGATCTTGGTGGTTTGCTTCAAAATTTGGTGAACGTTTCTCAGCCTTTGATTCTTGCATGGATTGATCTCTAAACTTTAATCATCTAACTGTGGTTGAGTTTCACTTATAAAACCACTCAAACCTAGCTCATTTTAACTTTCATTTTCATTTTGCAGGCGAAGCTCTTGAAAAATTGTTTCAGATCACCATTGCTTTGATATTTGAGTTTTGGGACTCCAAAAACTCAGCCTCTACAAGTCTGTGAAGCTTTATGAGTGAAATTATTTGATCTCTATAATTTTCTCAAACACTCAGGATCTCTAATACTTCCTTTTGAGGTGGCTGCGATTTAGGAGATCGTGAGCTCGATTCAATTTGTATCTACAGTGAACTTTACAAGATTCTTCTACAATTTTTGACTTTTCTAAGCTTTGTGAATTGTTTTTTGTAATATTTCTCTGGCATATTGAGCTCTGTTTGGTCCTTGGACCTTTGTTTCCTCGGTCTTGATCTTGGGTGAAAGGTTCTTATGAATTTTGAGCTCCGTTTATTTGAGTTAATGTGTTTTGGCTTGTGTAAGTTTAATGGAGGCAATTTTTCCCAATGGTGAGCCTCTAATCATTTGGTTTTAATAACTTATTCTTCTCATTCGATGCGGTTTTATCTGTATTTTCTGTGATTGTTTCTTGTCGATCTCGTATCTTGGACTCTCTGCAAGGTTTTAATGTCCACTGTTATTGATTATTTTGAGCTTTACTTGGTTTTATGATGTCTTTGTGGCCATGAGATCTTGAACACTTGTATTTATCTATTGTTTTAAGTTTTGGTTGTTCGGCCTCATTGGAGGAGTTCACGAGCTTGACCTCATTGAGTTTTTTTTTCCATCTCCATGATACCTTATTCTTTCAGCCTCTATTAATTATTTTTAAACAAGAATCAGCTCAGCTTTTCTACAAAATTTCTCTATCTTCTATGGAGCTCTGTGAGGTTTCTTTGTAGATGTCATCTCTTTTTTCTCAAACTCTGTAGATTTGAATTTCAAAACCTTGGTTTGAATTCAAGGCTGATTTGCATTCTTCATTTTATTCTCTCTGTCAGAGCTTTATGGGAAATATGGTTGTGGATGTTTGCCACCATGAGTTGTTATAGGTGAGCTAATTTTTTTTTCCACACATACACTTCTATTTTCATTTTCTTCCTTGAATATATCACTGAAAATCTTGAAAATATTTTTGTGTTCTGTGATTTCTTGCTCTTGCTTGACTCCTGATTTTGAAACTTCTCATGGGCATACGGATTTCTTTATTCATCATTCAGTTACTTGAAATTTTTGACTGTTTGATTATAAAAAATGATTTCTTGTCTGTTACTCCTATTTTTATATACTCATTAATGGGTCTTCAATGAAAACCAGTATTTGTATTTTCTTCTTCTATTCTGCAACCTGAAAATAATTTTAATGGGGATGATAATTTGAAACTTGAATCTTTCTTCAACTGGGATGTGCATGCAATTTCGATTCAAGGTTTTTTGTTTGAATTTGTAATCTAAAAATATACTCAGATAAGATACACCTAGTTGTATATATAAGGACCTATGCTTCTGAAATTTGGGCTTTCACTTGATGATGCCTCAGTACTTGGTTGTCCCTGAAAATATTTACGTGTGAAGATTTGTTTTGAAATTCTGTAGCATCTTTTACGTAATGCATGAGTTGTATTACGTAATAGGTGCTCCCTTCATGTTTCCTTGATACATTCCTTGGAGGCTATTTTGATATCTACATATTTTAATATTTTATAGCCCTCTACGTTGTATTTATATGACATTTCTATTTTGAGATTGCCTCGGTACTTGGATGTACTACTCTTCTCTTGACTGAGAGTTATTTCTTCGTGTTTTCTCTTTGTACTTTTTTTAAGATGAGCTCTTGAGATTTACTTCAATGTGGTCCAATTAGTAGGTTCTTCCTGAGCTCTAACTTTGGAGAATTTAGTTTAGTTTCTTATTCGCTTAGTCGACCTTGAACATCTGAAGCTCTGAACTAGAAATATCTTGAAGTTCCTGTATTATGCCCTATTATCCTTGTAATTGAAAAATATGTACTTTGTGGCTATGTGTGTATTTCGTTTCAAGCTTACTCTTGGGCATCAAGTCTATCTTTATAGACTTCTTATTTGAAGCTTTATTCTGATGGGTATATTATTTTGTTCTGATTCAAACTGGGAAAATGGTTCTCCTTATGGGTTATTCTAGTTCTTTTTAACCATGAATATTGCATTTAAAAGTGGCTCTGAAGTATATTGTAGAATATTGTACACTTCAATCTATCCTAGATTTGGGCTCGAGGTGTTGAATCATTATGTAAATTTAAAGTTGTTTGGTTTCACTCGTATTTCCTTTGTTACAAACATCTATTCTATCATTGATTTCATCTTCTATATTTTTTTATTAGTGTAGCTTGGATCTTCTGATATTTGACATCTTCATAGACAGATAGGCTTGCATTTAATTCTAAAAGTTACAGTATTAATACTTTGACTGTTCTTGATTCCATGATATTTGTGTACCTTGTATGTGGCCTTCTAGAAGTTATAAATAGGATCTCATTCTTGTTTCATTTGAAAACTGTAATTAAAAATGGCTGAAATTTTTAGTATTATCTTGAAACTTAATTTTATTGACCTGTTAATCTAGAATGAAAGATCCAAAGTTCTTCAATTTGATAATTGAAAGTGTATTCCATTTCTTTTCTTACAATACTGAATTTAATCTTCATTACAACTTTAGTATGTATGCTGGAAAATTTATAATGTCCATTTTGCATGGCGAAGCCCTGTTAAAATTTTCCTAGAATTCTTTCCTTTATTTTTGTTTCAGCTATAATAGATGTACTTTCTGAAAGTTGAAACTATAGAATGGATCACTTTTCCTTTTGAAATTGACTTGTTGTTGGAAACTGAAAAATGATAACTTGTATCTGATTAAGTCATGCTTTACTTTTTCCTATATCCCCTTTTTGATTTACATACAACTTTTAAAAGTATGTGTTTATTTAAAACATCATGATGGAAAGTTGTAAATTTCCATTTTGCATGGCGAAACCCTGTCAAAAATTCCTCAGATTTCCTACTCATTTTGTTTATGATGTAATCTTATCTCTCTAGTTAACTTCAGCCTTTAAATTTTGACTCTTCTTTTTCAGTTGTAATCTAGAACATGTACTTTTATCTGCAAGTGTTTCCTCTATTCTGTAATGCAACTTCTTTTATCTCTATAATAGCTGATGAACTTTGAGTTGCATTCTTCCTTCATTCCATCATGTACTTATGAATCATCTACTTCATGTACCATAGGATAGATGTTATTGAACTCTGCAATCTTTATCCTTAGTGAGGACTGTAAGACATGATTTATTTATTCTTGGCTACAACCTGTACCTGCACACTTGAGAAAATAGTTAGAAAATATTTAGGTTTTTTGGCCTCTCTTATGTCCATATTTTTTTCTTTTCTTCTCTTTATTTCTTTTTGAGTGAGTAAATATAATATATTATTTGATCGTCAAGTAATCTATATCTCCTATTATTAAGAGATCCATGTGCATGAATTAGGATAGTATATGAATATGGATTAACCTTGAGCTCCTAACTAATGATTTTCTCTTTTCTATTTTCAAGTACGGTGCTTTCAACAATGAAAATGAAGAGGGAACAAAACTGAAAATGAGGATGCATCAACCAAAGGAAAAACCTCAAGGAAATGATGGGTTCACTCATACTCCTTTATTTTCTCTTTCATGTATGTGTACCTCTTATTTTAGTAGTTGTACTTTACTTTCTAGTTACATCCCATGACTTTTGTGGGAACAATTAAAATTCCTTATGAATAAAACATTGGACTGTGAAATTGAGTTGTGTATTTCTCTCTACATTTCTGCTTTCTTATATATATTGTATGATGAACTAAACAACCCAATAATAATTTAATGTCTTAATCATAAAGGAAAGATCATCAAAGAATACCTATAAAATCTAGTAATGAAATCTTAATTCTATAATATGCAGTCATGATTGCTGCTTCAAAACCTAACACTTCATGTATTCTATAATTCAATGTCTTCATCAAGACAACATAGTTGTCCTTTGGGGATTTGTGTTATTTTGCTGAAGATAGCATGAAATTGCAAGATATGTGATTTGTTAGGTTTTGTAACAACACATATAGCTGCAGATTTCATGTAATCATTAATTAATTCAATAGTAACAATATTGTCTGAAAGAAAATCCCCTAGATTAGGTATACTTCACCAATTTTATCCATCATAACGACGTTTTGAGTTGCCCATTTTTGCACAAGTGCAAAAAATTTCAATACCTTGATTATTTGAGATGTTGTTCTTATACGGATATTTTACTTCCTGTTATCCATATTTGGCCATGAGCTAAATATTAGATCGAATCATGACCCCACATAAAAGGAACCCAGGAAAACACATTTAAATCCTGCAATTGGTTGCAAAAAAGATTCAGTAATGAATTGGAGGAAGTGAAGATAGAGCAAAGGATCCTGTATAGAAATAAATGAAGCTGTCGAGTTGTTTCTACACTTTAAATCCATTCTTCAAGTTACAGGAAGGATCAACTATGGGATAACATGGTTGGACAAAAGGGGAGATGCTGCAGAGGAACTAGAAATTGAAAGAAAAAGAAATGAGGAAGATTGGAAGTCCTCGGGCTTAAAATGGTTCAGGATAAAATCCAAAAATGACTAAGTATGGAGGAGGCAATGGAAGAGACACATGTCCTAGCGGTGCTTCTCCAAAGTGAATCCAAAAAAGTGGATCTCAAACTTGCACCAACCATCCATGTAGAAAATGGTTAAAAAGAGTTAAGGGGTGGGCAGAAAGCTTCAAAAAATGGCTAAGTATGAAAATGTAAGTGGAGTGTGCCAAGTGTCAGCCTGCCGCATTTCCAAGAGTTGGTCCAAACGCAGAGACCCAAGTGAGCGTGAGCTCGCCATGTATCCCAAAGTCAAAAATTAAGAGGGACAATTGAAAAGTCCAAAAAGAAGTGAATGCGGATAAGTGTCAACTCGATGCTCCTCCAAGGGAGACTTTGGGTCGGATTCCTAAACAAGTGTCGTGCCTCCACATGTTCTCAAAAGGGGGCAGGGTTAGATAATATTAATACATGGGATGGGGATGATCTGAAATTTTTTTAGGGGTTTTT
>CM034152.1:639001354-639019470 GCA_019776745.2 Taxus chinensis | reverse complement strand
CTGCCCTTCCATACTTAGCCCATCTGGGCCTGCTGCCTTTCTTGCTTTGTGACTATGTTACGAGATGGCACTCATTTGAGGTCACTCCTTTGACCACACCTTTGTAGTTACATTGTTGAGACATGTGGAGGCTTCTGCCAGTCCTTTTATACTTAACTATTTTGGGCCCACTCTATCCCCTTTTTCTACTCTGACCAAGTGGCGAGGCTACGCTTGTTTAGAGACTGCACCTTGGGATTAACATTTGGAGTTACACCATTGAGGCACATGGTACCTTCTCAAGTCTATGACTTTTCATTTGGTGAAAAAGACTTTGCGGGCTCGTGGGCCCACACTTGAAAAATGCGCCATTTTATGAAAAGCGCAAAAGTTCCAAAATGAGTTACAGACCGATCGGCCCAAATTTATAGTTAGTGAAAATTTCCTCCACAGCTCCGTAGACCCACTTTTGGAAAAGAAAACATCCCTGATCCTGCCAGCCCGCATTTTCAATGTTTGGCGAAAAGACATCTTTGGGCCCGTCGGCCTGCATTTTCCACTTTACAAAAGAAATCCTTCCCAGGCTTGTGGGCCTACAATTATAACTTGTTCCTCTTAAGAAAAGTGAAAAAATTCCAAATTCTCTCCTACCACCCCATTGGTCCGTAATTTCCTGTTGGTGAAAAGTCTTCCTCAGGCCCATCAACCTGCCATTTGTGAAATATGAGGAGTTAGAAGGACTTTTTAAATCTCTAGAAAGGGGAATAAATTTCCTATCTAATAGAAATGCATTTAGGGGACCTTAAGTTCTTAAAATTTATAAAAATTTAGATTGAAGCACCGAAAGGGGATAAATGGTGTTAGTTGACCAAAAATAAGTGTGATCTTATTTTGGTCAACAACTTAACGACTCATGGGGATCACCTGCCTGCTAGGTGAAATGATTAGTTTCCTTGAAGCATCCATTGGGCATGGAGTCTATTTGGTAAACAAAAATATGATCTAAAATTTGAAAATTTGATCCCTGAGCCACTTGGAACACCACTGGAACTAGAGATAACTCACCAAATACTACCTCTAATGTACCATGCATGAGCAAAAAAACATCACAACACACTACGTACAAAACTAGAAATCATACACACCCCAAGTGGGATATGCAAATTGTAAATATCACTTATTCTGTTGAAAGAAAACCTAAACTTACCTACATTAACCAGAAAGAAAGGGGACTCAAATAAATCATGCAACTAGAATGGATAAGTAGCTTCCCTTTCTCAAAAAGGGTAGCCATGCAAATGATTTGACATTGAATATGGTTTCTAGTATGAGTGAAAAACTAGCTATAGGTCGATCCTCCATCCAAATCATCAAGGTATCAACATCAATTGAAAATATCTCCTCAAGCTGATTGGCATTGGACTCCTAGAGGTGTTGATGTTGACCCTTAGTGGTTTGATACTCATCCTCATGCCTTGAAGTGGGCATGCCTTGTTTTGGGTTATCCCTTGGCTCTAATGAATCCAAGTACCTGAGAGGGATGGTCTAGTCCTTTGAATTTTCCCACTACTCTGATATTTAACTCCAAAAATGGAGTCTTCTTACAGATCTCCCTTGGTGGATGGTGTGGGAGAGATGATGACATCCTCATGCTCTTTCCATTCCTTCTCATATGAAGAACATGGAAGATTCATATCTTCCAACCTTGGTTCCTGAGGGTTATCATGAAGTGTAGGTTGTTGTCCTTGAATACTTTCCTCCATGGCAGCAGGCTCACGTGTTTGGAAGGTGGATTATGAAGGAGAAAATGATGTGATTTCTATGGAATCCTCTCCATCAAATCAATCCTCCATGTTAGACAGATAATTTGTCTCCTTGTTGTCCTGATGCATGTACTTGACCTCCTCCATGCTATCCTCCTGATCTTAAACTTTCTCACCATGGTTCCCCTCATCCTCAAACATGAAGGTTGAAAGATAAAAATCTTCTTCAACATCAAATCTCGAAGGGGATGAAGTTTGAGGAAGAACTGAAGGTTATTCTATGGCCTGCTCCACACTTGGAGCCTCTGAAACCATATGATCCTCCTCCATCATGGGTTCATGAGTCAAATTAGGCCCTTCAAATAAAAGCAAAAAAATTTAATAATGATTTCTTCATTAAGTGGCCTCAACTCTAATTTGATCTCTCCCAGCTGCTCCTCTTTAATGGGACTTGAAGCTGATTGTTCTTCTTCTCTCTTGACTAGTTGTGCAACTTGGATTAGATCAGCATCCACTTTAGACAAAGTGCCATCATGGACACTCCATTTTGAGAAAATAGATTTTTGATATTCTTCCTCTTGTTCTTGTTCTTCTACTACAAACTTAGCTTTAGTCACCACTGGCTCTTCAACTCTGACCTCCTCATTAGGCTTAACTATCAAGGGCATTTTAATAAATCCAAATATGGCAGCCCAACTCTTAAGACTTTCTATCATTTCTTCTCTGTTGGGTTCCTCTTCTTGTTGTTCTCCTTGATTGGTCTTTGGAAATTCTTCCCCACATGGGATTGGGGATGTAAGATGAGTGGTAGGTGGTACAACTAGGTAGAGGGGGACTTGAATCCAGAAGGGAAAAGGGAAGAATAATTGAGGTGAGATGGAAGGCTAGGGGATGGAGAAGGGGATTCAACACTAGGGGAAGTAGATGGGAAACTAGACTCATGACACTGTTGTGATGATAATGATCGAGAAAGAGGAAAATGAAAAATATGAGATGACAGACTCACCCATTGACAATGTTATCTTATGTCCAACTTATAAGACTCAATCTCCTAAGTCCATTGCACGAGTTGGGGAAAACTGTCTCAACCATCAATTTGAGCTTATCCTGTGAGTTTTAATGCCTTGGTATAGGGTCGACCCATGGATAAGGTGCCCTGTAGCCAATTTTGAATGCTTTCATATGATTCTGTGGACCTTGATTGTACCATGCTTTCCTCCATTAGGCTGGAATCTCCTCTAGCGAAATCAATGTTCTACATGTAGTTGATTTAACAACATACATATCCCCTTGTTCTTGGTAGGTTCCATAGCTAAGACTGGTCTTGGTACCCTACTCATAGGGGTTAGCCATAGTGATTCTGGATTTGTTCATGATGCTGATCTGGAGGAGTCGTGAAAATACATTAGAGGTGGGCTGCACTATTGTTGTTGTAAGAGTGAGTTCCAAGAGGGAAATGAAGTCATGATTGCACAACTTCATGGAATGGGAGAAAATGAAATGATATGGAAATAATAGTGGGTCGAAATGGATAGAAAGAAGGTTTGCAACTTAGAGAATGGGTTGTTGAGACCAGATGCAGTCACTAGATTTGCTTTGTATGTGCCTCAAAATGACTGAATCTCACTAAGAACACATCGACTTGATGAAAATGAAGTGGTAAGGTGGTTCAGACCTATCTCATTGGGTGTTCCAAAATTGTTGTGTGGTCACACGGTGGCTTAAGATTTGTTGTTTGATAATGAGACACCTTAGAAAGATGAGAAAATTTAACCCCAGTGCCCTACCGGGTGTGCCAAAATGGTTGTTGCAAAATCATAGCACCCTCAAATGGCCTATTTTTGAATGGGGCATTTGGTGTGATTGCACAATCATTAGACCATCTTTCAAGCTGTGGGACTTGCGGGCTTGATATGGCCCTCCATGGAGAAAGTTGACTTCTTACTTCATAAACAACCTGTCATAAGCTACTCTAGTATGGGAAAACTATCAATCTATGCTAATCTAACTGTTCCAAGGAGACATGGAGAGAGAGAGAGATACATGAAAACATAGCCTACACTAAGTAGGTGAAACACCAAAAAAGGAAGTGGCTGATCACAAATTCCAACTGCCTGAAATGGAGAGAGGTGAGTGTTGAATAGGATGGAAATATACATCATAGACCAAAGATGAATGTTCACATAGAACACCATTTCAAAACCCATTAAAAACAATCTCCCTGAACCTAAAATAAACATTTAGAGTATGCACAGTATACTGTGCAAAGATGAGAGGCACGAAGAGACAATAAAATAAGCAAAAGATGGACAATATGCATCATGAAACATATTTTATTGCTCCATGAGTTCACATAGTAACATCATCAGTGGGCAAGAGGTAAGGAAATGTCCATTACAGAGCTACGAGAGGAGGCTTAGAATCCACATTCTTCCCTAAGGAAGAAAGATAGAGGGGGAAAGGCACGAGGGAAACAATGACCAACCCATTGAAAAATGCCCCTCCTTTACAATATATAGGAAGAATGAGATCAGGAAGAGAGGGAATAATTTAAATCATACTTCAACCACCCTTGGAAGAGCATTGAATCCACCTATGCAACAATGATGAGTCTTTACGACAAAATCCATGCTCCCATGTGTTACTTCCCCTTTCTAGGTTAAGAAAGAGGCCCATTCTTTCATCATGGTGGTAGGTGGGAGACTCGATGGCCTCGAAATGGTAGATTGAAAGCATAATGGTGGTGGGTGAGAAGCTGGCGCCTAGAGATTTCGAAAGATGTCCTTTCCCACTTGAATCTGACCTTCCTAGTTGAAAGATATGGCTATCTGATGATCAAGGTTGTGGAGCTCACAAAAATTAAAATATTCCATCCATGCAAAACCCATGTGGTAACCTCACGCATCATGAAGATTCAACCCCCTCTTTTCTCTCATGAAATTACATGCTGACTGAAACACGTGGTCACTTCCACAAGCCTCTCTATTTCCTTCTGTTCTTCTCCCCGAGTCCCTCCTATGTTGGTGGTGACACTGTGCCCAACCCGAGACATGTGGAGCCTTCATGTTGATTTTGAGACTACCCCCAGATTTTTCTTTTGGAGTTGCACAAATAAGACATATGGAGGCCATCTATAGGATTTTTGAATTTTCAACGGCCGACCTTACCTTTTTAGAGTTTGACCACATGGCAGGTTGGTGCTCATTTGGGGACTACCTTTTGGGCCGTGCACCTTTGAATTTTTGCACTAATGAGACACGTGGTGCCATCCGCTGGCTCTATCTATACTTATACTGATTTGGGCAATATGCTGCCCATTATGACTTCTGTTGGACCCTAGACACATGGAGAGTTGGCAGCTGCATGTCAGGGACTCTACTCTTGGGTCTGCACATTCTAAAGTAACATCTGATGAGGCACATGGAGGCTTTCTGCCAACCGGTTCCTTTATACTTAGTAAATTAAATGACCAGACTTTATCCCTTTTTTTAAACCTGGGACATGTGGAAGCTCTGTGCACATTTGGGAACAAGCCACTATGCACATTTGGGAACCAGCCCCAGATTTTAACCTTGAAGTTGTGCCAAGATGACGTGTGGAGGCTTTCCACCGGTCTTGGACTCTTCCATACTTAGTCGACTTTGGGCCTGCTGCCTTTCTCGGTACTCTAACTACGTGGTAAGTTGAGTCCACACTTATTTGGTAGACTACCCCTAGATGTTATGCCTTTGGACTTTATGCCATTGAGACATGTGAAAGCTTCCTATCTGGCCCTTCCATACTTAGTTGATTAAATGGATGCCCGCTCTGTCACCCGGTTTTTGACTTTTGGACCACATGGCAAGGGCCTACACTTGTTCAGGGTCTATCCGTTTTTGGATTATATCCTTGGTAGTTTTCACCGATTGAGGCATGTGGCACCCTCCGTTGCTTCTATGAACTTTACATTTGTTGAAAAATACATCCACAAGCCCGTGGGCCTGCATTTGAAAACCGTACCATTTTAGTAAAAAAGTGCAAAATGTTCCAAAATGCCCCGCAAACCCACCTGGCCCCAATATACACTTGGAAAAAATTTCCTCTATGGCCCCAAAGACCCACTATTGGAAAATAAAACATTCTCAGGCCCACCGAACCTTATTTTCCATGTTTGGAAAAAAGACATCTCCGGGTCCACCAGCCCACATTTTCCACTTTGCAAAAGAAATCCTTCTCGGGCTTGCTAGGCCCGCAATTATAACTTGTGCCTTTTGTGAAAAATTCAAAAATTCCAAAATATCGCCCGCTGCCCTGCCGGTCCGCAATCTTTCCATGTTGGTCGAAAAGTCTTCCCTGGGCCCGCTTGCTCACTATTTGCCAAAAACTCCTTCCCAGAGCCCACTGGCCCACGCTATTTGCAAAATATGATGAGTTAGAAGGACTTATTTATTTTTCTTGAAAGGGGAAGAAATTTACCTATCTGATGGAAATGATTTCAGGGGATGTTAAGTGCATAAATATATACAAAAAATTTAGATTGAAGCATCAAAAAGGGAAAAATGGTGTTAGTTGACAAAAAATAAGTGTGAGATTATTGTGGTCAACAACTTGGAGACTCATGGGGATCACCTACCTACTAGGTGAAATAATCAGTTACCTTCAAGCATCCATTGGCCATTTATGAAATATGAGGAGTTAGAAGGACTTTTTTATATCTTTGGAAAGGGGAAGAAATTTCCTATCTGATGGAAATACTTTCAGGGGACCTTAAGTGCTTAAAATATACAAAAATATAGATTAAATCACCGAAAGGGGGAAAATGGTGTTAATTGACCAAAAATAAGTGAGAGCTTATTTTGGTCAACAGTAACCCATCCTCTTCCACTATCAGTTTTTTGTTCTACATCTCATACTTCTCCATAAAAACCTAAGAAAATACCACTTACCAAATAACTGGGTCAACCCATTCCCCCTCCTATAAAGCCTCTTCCCTCACAATCATCCACACCTTTACCCAAATCCACACTCATTTACCATTGTCATCCGTTACTAGGGTCCTATGCCAACATTTTAACCAATCTCTTAGATACTTATGTCATCAAATTACCACCCCTTTAACCTTATTATCCTCTCAAACCCAAACTAAAAGGGTTTAATGAAACCAATATTTGTGCCTATCATTGTGTTTCAGGATATGATGTAGAAAATTATAAGTCTCTAAGAACTGTTCTTCTCCAACTTTGTCCTGAAATTTTTTTTGACAATGATGACCTTCTTGATGAGGACCATTTTCTACCTTCACCTATCACCACACATCATCTTCCTGTGCTTCTTTAATGACCCACATCTCCACACCCAAAACTATTTTTCCCACCTCTAAAATTTGATATCAATATGTTATGTATTAGAGAGTTGGCCAAATCACAACCCAAATGCTAGTTTTCCATACGCACTTCACAAGAATTTTCCCCTCCAGTGGTTTTCTTCCCATCATGTTGTTAGACTACTCATCCTATACCTTCTCCATTTACCACCTCTCCTCATATTAACATCATTCATGTTGTGAACCGCATCCAGAAAGACAAAGGAAAAGAAGAAGCAACTATCCCATCAACCAACCCTATGCCAAATATACCATCTACACCAATGCCAAAAATCACAGTTCATTGACCCACATAACCTATCTCTGACGGGGTCACCCATCACACAATGATAAAAAAATTACACCACTCCCCTCTAAAGATGTCTTTGTACGATCTTGTCAAAAATTATAAATCTCATAGACAATCCCTTATAGAGGTTTTACAATCCATTAAAGTTTTACCCAATGACCCCAAACCAGTGGCCTCTCTTACAACCTCATCTCCTTCTTCCACCCCCATGCCTACTAATCAAGTCACCACCCTCAGTTTTTCCAATTAGGATATTGCACCTCTCCAGTCATATGATCCTGATCACACCCTTTAATTTCCATCTATATACATATAACATATGCATTAACATCATCTCATCTCATACGTATAATCACATATGCATCCCTTCCAATTGAATGCCTAATAACCCAATTATTTTATGCTCCTTTAATGATGCCATCACCTCCACCCTTGGCACCATTATTCTCCATGTTCGTGTACACCCTCACACTATCCCAAAATTATTCTGTCTTAGAGGGAGAGTTTTAGCATAACCTATGGCTCAGAAGACCTTGGATTCACGTCATGGGTTGTTTCCCTCCAATTTTACATCACTATGTAAAATTCAAACATGAAGGGCATAATTATACCATCCCTGCCAACCCATCACCATTTAAAACTTGTAACATGTTGTACCGACCTAACGATGTACTTGTATTAGTCAAGGCCTCTGCCACTACCCCCACTTCTCCTTCACCCACAATGTCATCAACCAATGCTACTGCCACCTATTGCACACCTAACTCTTCTATTCCTACAATTATCACAGCCTTTACAGTCGACCCATCTACTTCCCAACCAACTGATACCACTCCTTCCCAATTGCATAGTAATTCATCTATTCCTGTTATCCATATATCTAATACTGATCCCTTAGAAGGTGTTTTTCAATGTTTCACTCTGAGGGAGTACCACCTCTACAATATTAACACATTCATCACTACGCAAGAGTATGAAAACCTGTGCTAGCACCCTCATTATGACTACCACATAGGCATGTTTTACCTTATGGTCCTCCCCACCTTTACACCAACATAACGTATAGGGGACTTGATACTGCAACTTATTCACCTGAACCTCCATGCCAAACAAAACCATTTTTTATATGAACTCTAATCCCTTACTAATCACCCGTTCACCAACACTTTCCTTCATTATTACGCATGGAAAGAATTTAGTTTTGGTTTTTACAAACATGGCCTCCATACTTTCATTTCATGTACCACCCATAAAAACAACGATCGTAGTGGTATTGCCTTTTCTGCACAATCTTCCAAGAAGGCCCGCATCGACCTCATTTAGGAAGACAAACCTCCTCCACCCCATTCACCAACATCACCAGCTTCACCCACAGAGTCCATAGATCTTGAATCTCTTCCTCCCAACTTTTTTTTTGTGAAAAAAATTTCCTTGGGACCTCTGACTTAACAACGCAATGGTGAGGTTCCCTCTTCTCTTCCATTCAGATATCTTGACATGATCCATGATGATACACCTTTTACTAATGTCATTGAATTTCAAGATGATGCATCTATACTCACCTACCTTGGTGCAACATATTCTTATATTCACCAGTCATTAGCTTTTGAGACCCAAACTATGTTGAACAAATCAACTATTGAATTCAATATTAACACTCAGGATGACCCACACATTCTATATGTAGGAAAATTTTTAGATACGGCTGAACAGGAAGATTTTACTTCCTTCCTTCGAGACCATAACAACAATTTTTCTTGGTCCTATGCCAATATGCCTGGTATCAACCCAAAAATATTGGTCCATAATATCCTAACCACTCATGATGCCAAATCCATAAAACAAAAGTTGTGTAAAATGCATCCTCTCATTTCTCTTCTTATCAAAAAAGAAACTTCAGCGCCTTCTCTTGGTTTACTTCATCCTAACCATTGACTAGCCCTAATGGATTTATAACATCGTTCCAGTCACAAAAGTGACAGCGGGACTCTAAATTTCCACAAATTTCTGAGACCTCAATTTAGCTTGCCCCAAAGACTACTCTCCTCTACCAGGAATTGACCAACTAGTTTATCTCACTACCAGTCGTGAGATGCTATCAATCATGGACAGTTTCTTGGGTTATAATAAAATATTACTTGATCTAAAAGATCAACACAAAACTACCTTCATCACGCATTGAGGGACCTTTTGGTATCGAGTCATGCGTTTTGGCCTTAAAAATTCTTGTGCTACATATTATCGAGCCATGACTTATATCTTTCATGACATAATGCATCACATATTGGAAGATTACATGGATGCCCTTCTTTCCAAATCAAAACATCAGGCCGAACACCTGACATTCCTTAAGGTCATTTTTGATCACCTCATCAAGTATTGTATTCGCCTTCAACCTAAGAAATTTTTCTTCGTGGTACTTTCAAGAAAACTCCTTGGTTTTGTCATTTCTTTGTGCAGCATAGAAGTTGGTCCTGCTAAAGAAAAGGATATTCTCAAACTTCCTCCAACTACTAATCTTCGTCAAATTTTAATTTTACAAGTTAAGGTGCAATTTATTCATTGGTTTATTTCACAACTTTCTTACTATTGTCAACCATTTTATCATCTCCTCAAAAAGGATGTATCCTTCAAATGGGATGATGAATGCCACAAAGCATTCGAGGCCTTAAAACAATACCTTCTTCAACCACTGGTGCTAAATCCCCCTACAGATGACCAACCTTTTTACCTATACATTTCTTCTACTGATCATTCCTTAGGTGTCATGCTCACTCATCACGATGAGCAGCACAAAGAACAAATGGTTTATTACATAATTCATACCCTTTTAGAATACAAAACTAGGTAAAAACATGCTGATAATTTTTTTCTTAGCCTTAGTTTTTTTTTCCACTAAAATTCTTCATCACCTACTATACCAAAAAACCTTTGTCATCACTAACACCAATCTGCTACATTATATGTACACCAAACCCTACAAGCATCAATGTCCTACACATTGGCTCATGATTCTTGCATATGTTGACCTCAAATTCATCCATCGAAAGTTTCTCAAAGGCCAATCCATCGCTGACCAACTAGAAGATGAACCTCTTTCTGGAAATCAACCATCTAACTTAAATTTCTTAGACAGATTCATTGTTACCCTCTCTTTGGATGATACCACTTACCAAATTACCTTATTCTTTAATGGTTCCAAATGTTGGCATGGAGGAAGTGTAGGTGTTATCCCCATTCCTCTTGATGGTGAACCTATGCCTTTATCTTTCAAACTAGATTTTGATTGCACTAACAACATCACCAAATATGAAGCACTCGTATTAGACCTTCAAATAACCATCTCCCTAGATGTTGAATCAATTAATATCTTTGGTGATTTCCAACTAGTTATAAATAAGGTCAATTTTATATACCAGTTTCGTAAGGAAATAATCCAAAAGTTCAAATGTCACATCAACATACTTTTGACTACCTTTGACCGTTATGACCTTCAAACCACCACATGTTGTACTAATAAATTTATGGATACCATGGCCTTCCTAGGTTCTCAGATACCCTCTTCACCTACTGAATCTAAAATATTTTTCACAATACAAAGATTGCAATCACCTTCATATTTATCTTAGGGTGTCAACTTCGTAGGAACTATTGCGCCCGACCCATGTGACCTTTGGTATAAGAACTATGTCAACTACCTTTCCCTTTCCATTCTACCTCTTGATCTCACTCGTAATAGACAACATGCATTTATTAAAGGTGTCTGTCATTATGTCATCATGTGTGGTATTTTTTATAAATGCGGATTTGATGGTATTCTCTTACAATGGCTTACAATTTCTGAAATTCCTTACACCATAAAATAAGTTCACGACAAAAATTTTGGTTGTAAATTGAGTGACTTAGTTATCGCTAAATGCATTCTTCACCTTGGCTATTATTGGCCAACCCTAAACTGTGACTATTATGACTATGTCAAACATTGTGTGAAATGCCCGTAACATGCTAACCTTCATCTAAAATCTAGTCATGCCTTATAGGTCGCACGATAGCTTTGGCCTTTCTCTAAATGGGGTTTGGATCTCGTCAGAGATATATATCCTCATTGTTCAAAATGCCACCAAGGGATTATAAATGCTACTAAATAATACACTAAATGGGTAGAATCCATTCCCCTAATTTCTATAAAATTTGAGAAAATATGTGAATTTATCAACCATCACATCATTTTGTCTCTTTCGTGTCCCTCATCTCCTCATCACTGATAAAGCAAAGCAATTAAAAAACAAAACCCTACGAAAAAATTGTGACACTTTTGGCATTCAATTCAGTTTCTTGTCAGCTTATTACCCAGAAAAAAATGGCCAAGTAGAATCAACCAATAAAACCTTAAATAGAATTCTTATGAAAGTAGTTGACAATACTAGGAAGGATTGGGATACACACATTCCTTTCACCTTGTGGGGATTACCAGCACTAGTATTCATACTTTGACTACGGCCACACCTTTCTTTCTGGTCTGTAGTACGGACGTTGTCTTGCCTCTTGAATGTCCATATTCCATCACTCTGAATCTCACTCCAAGACTTACTCAACAATGATGACTTTTTTCAGAGACAGTTTGGCACAAATCAAGTTATTATATGAATGCCATCTCAATGCTCTTGATCATCTCCAAATATACCAAAAAAGTGTGAAGCACGCCTATGATAAATATGTCCATAAACACACCTTCGAGGTTGGTGACCTCATTCTGAAGGAAAATCTACATGTAACTAAACAATAAAAAGTAAACAGGGAAAATTTACTACTTATTGGCTTGGACCCTATATCATTATGCATTCCTAGGGATCATGTGTTTAGCGTGTTTGTCTTCACTTGAAGGTAAACCCAAACCTGAGACTCTCAATTCCTTGCATCTTAGACCATTTAGTTATTGAAATAAATTTCTATATCACCTATTTTCTATTTACTGTTCATCCCTTGAGCACAATTCACCTTTCGTGTTACCTATTTTTAGGATCAACAACTAAACCATTATCATGTGATTACACGTCACATTTCAACCTTATCTTCAATATGAATACCACGGCTCTACTCATGGCATGATTCTCATGGATACTTTTCATCTTTTTCAAAGATGGAATCCCATAGTCATTCATCACTTGAAACCATCTCTTTCATAGTTAGCCTCTATGTGTTATGGTTTTGTATTATAAACAAGAACCTAATATTGCTCTATAGTCTTGTACATGACTTAAATGTCCAAAAGAAAAATGGGATTCAGCTCCTTAAGTCAAAATTCCAGCAAAAACATGACTCCCTCAAAAGGGACATCTCTTCTATCTATCTTGCCGCTATAAATAGACTACTCCCTTAAAGGAAAACTATATAAAGTCATTGCAAAACCGAAATAAAATATTTAGAATCTTCCCACATTGATCCGCTTCACAAAGACCTCAAGAAGATAATATACTCATCCCATATAAACTCCCCACATCAACTAATCTATCAAAATCAAAAACAAAAGAAGAAAATGATAACTTTTTGTCATGTACTTGCCTATTTTTGATCATGGGTTTCTTTCAAGGTAAACTTGTTGACGTACACTAAGCTAGGCTAAACCACCCATTTTCATCTCATTGCGTTTCTACCCTAATTCCCTTTCCACTCAAGGGACTGGCTACAACTACGACATTTCTTGATCATGTGACTTTTTTCACCCTTTGAATAGTTCATTATGCAACACCTTTAGGGTCTTGCATTCATATGCCCTTCTTTGGTATGGTGGACTCATTAGGATTCTTATCAATTAAGTGGATCTTTTACCATCTCTTACCATTCACCTTCTTCAATACTTATTGATTACCCTATATAGGACAAGACCATTGACATCTACATTTTAAAATATTTCCACTATCACCTAAGACTTAACCATGCCTCCGACCTCAACTCAACCATGCCTATGACCTAGAATCAATCATGCCTAAAACCTACCACCACATTCCACTAATTCATCATATTATTCCTTAGCTTATGGGAGAACTACATCAGCCTGCGGTCCTTTTTCACCGGGACTATGTAGGAAACACTTTAAGGGCATGGAGGCCTTGAATGTTAGCTTGACCACTATTTACACTAAAAAATTTCCCCTTCATCTTCCTATTCATATTCTATCTTAGTTTCTCATTTTATATCAACAATTGGAAATTACACCAAACAAACACCAATTAACAAACATAGCTACCTACCATTTTTAACACATATTCAGATCACCCATTTATCATTTTATATTTCCAAAATAGTAGATATTTTGAAATTTAGACAATTACATACAT
Source organism: Taxus chinensis (assembly GCA_019776745.2). Classification (NCBI taxonomy): domain Eukaryota; kingdom Viridiplantae; phylum Streptophyta; class Pinopsida; order Cupressales; family Taxaceae; genus Taxus; species Taxus chinensis. The sequence goes on along the minus strand of CM034152.1, from coordinate 639,005,739 downwards.
ATACATCCCCATTTGTTTCACATGTTACCAATAAAATTAGAAAATCCATTAAAACCATGAACCATAACTCGATCAAAACCATGAACCATAACTCCACCATGCCTATACTTGACTCCACCATTCCTATACTTGAATCCATCATACATATATCTAACTTCCATCATGCATATAACCTAGACTCCACCATGCCTAAATGACCTCGACTCAACCAAGCCTGATTTACCTAGTTTCCATCACATGCACAAATAACAATGGAAATTATAATTACCAACATAAGTACAACATCATGCCATAAATATCACCATATCTATATAAATCATCAAAATATTTGTGTCCATACATATGTGTAGAAATGAAAAATCAATACAAGTTTCTCTCATATACAGTCTCAACATCTTCGGCACACAGACCGGTATAATAATCACAAGACTAAAAAAATTTCATGTACATCCTCGCTATCTTCAATACGCAGGCTGCTATGTATCAAAAATATATACTCTTGAACATATATGGTGACCAATCTTCACCCCACCTGCTGTGCACACTGGTCTCATCGATCTCCTCCTCCTACTACTCACATATGGTGCCCTACCAGCATCTCTTTGTCATGCCCAAGTCTAGGTCTAGTATCTTCCTAACCTGCAGCTAGGCCTGGCCTTCATGAGCTCGTCACCTTGCCTTGACCCTATCTCTGGGCTCTCTAGCCCCCTTTGCTCTCTGATATGTGAGTACGAGAGCTATTCCTATCGCTCACTACTCAATGTGCTCTGTACTCATCATAAGAGGGTACATCAATCCCTGCAGTCGCACAGTGATCCTGATGGTACTAAACCTCACTGAGGGAATCCCTAAACCTAGCCATAGGTAGTGTCTATGGTGGTTCCATAGGTCTCATAAGAACATGTGAGCTCTCTCCTGTTAATGATGGCCTTGGCCCCTATACCTGTTAACCCTTACCTCCTCTTTGTACAATGGGACCCCTTTCCCTAAGCTTGAGGCACCACATGTGCTTTGAAATGGGTGTGTAAGGTCACAATCTGAGCCTATATAATGGCTAAATAGCCCTGCAACCATGCTACCTATGCACCTGTAGAGTGGCTACCTATCCCCCATCTCCATCCCCACCCTATGTGGGTACCTGTCCCTATGTAATTTGAGCCTGTAAAGCCACAACCTTTTCTTGTAACATAGCAACCTATGCAACGGACCCTGTCAGCTACCCCTATAATACTCTGATCTGGTCCTATAAAGTGGTAACCTTCCCCTACAAATTATCCCTCTGAACTATAAGGGTGGCCATGTCTAGCTGCCTTGGAACTAGATGGTGTTGCTCATAGCTTTATCTACCCATGACTTCCTATATCTATCTGTACCTCTGACATCACCAATTCATCGGTCCACTACCTGTTCCTCCAGCACTGTCAGCACCGTCAACTATGGTAGATGCATAGCCCTAACCATGTTGTCTCTCCCATACTATGGGAATGGTGGTGGCACATCCTGAGGCAACCTAAACTGTCATCTAACTGTATCCATGGGTATTATCTCGTGTTATCTGACACGAACATCCCTCTATCCATCTAAGTAACTATATCTTTTATAGCTCCACTATCATCTTCTTGTAGGAAAGGGAAGCCAACATACGCCCTCCAAATGATGTTTACTCTAGAAAACCCCTCCAACACCCACCTATAATACACCACATCATGTGTGTCCCTAGCTTCCTGGTGTTGTCCACCAATAGGTACCCAATGCCTATACCTAACTCAAATCAGACCTACCTCGAACACATTGGATCAGTGAAAGAAAACTGGACAAACACATACGATGTGATCATATGCCCAATAAAGTAAGAGGAAGATACAACACAAACTTAACTTTTGCAACATCCCGTATACCCACAACTCCCTATAAGGTTGCACCAAGAATGTTGGTGCCTAAGCAAATCGGGTCCTCTCATCCATCATGTCCTAGAGGACTCTTATCAATGATTGTGGGAATCTCCCACCCTCCCCATATGGTAAATCAAAGCAGCATGCTACCTCTATGATCAAAACAGCTAACCTCATCTCCTCAGGATAGGCCACATTCATATCTCCATAGCTTAGGTTCATGTTGTGGAACCACATCTTTGTGATCCCCTCTCCAAACATGACCAACATCAGCTCCTATGACACTTATGAGCTAAAAGAATAAACCTACATCCCCACTATCAGTAACCACAAGATTGTGTACATGTCCTCTAGGGTGACTATGATCTCACCTCATCAGAAAATGGAGTATGTTATTTGCAGTCATCCCATCTATCAATGAGTGCAAACATCAAGCTAGGATCTTGAGCTGCATGCCTGTAGTTTCATATCCCAATCAATCCCACATCTGTAACATGATGCCACTCCTCTACCGTCACGCTGCCCCATATCACTATTAATAAGGCTGGTATTATATCCCTCATACACAACTACTTTGTAGCCTATATCTAAAAAACCACACCATCATTATATCTTAACCATACCTAACATATCACTTACGAGACTAACATGTTCCCGAAACACTTATTATTTATTTCACTATAACCCTAAGAACCTACCCATTTCTCCCATCCCACTTTCACACCCCTCAACTCATATCATATATATCTTTTACCCTACCTATTCTCAACAAACTTGAATTTATACCTAACTTATTATCTTTCCCTCCTACCATAACCCTTTATTGATCTATTTTTTATCAAAATCTGACCGAATTCAGTCATTGCTGACTGGCATCGGTCATATGTTATTTGACAGTTGTCAGTCTATGGTCATTCGAAATCAGTCTCTATCACGTTTCTAAATCTTGAAACCCCCCACCAGTTACAAAAGATAAAAACAAATTGACAAAATACCCATACTACCTACACTTCCCTACCAAAACCTAACCTAAAATCCTCTCCACCCCTATTTAACCTACATGGGACCTCCACCTTCCTTCATTACATTAATATTAATCCCAAATTAAAAATCAACCCCCACCCAACAAGGTTTTAACAAACCTGATTCCCAAACCCTGATTTTTCAAAATAAATGTGTAGATAGGACGAGATCTTACCTTATATTAGTTTCGTCTGTGTGGTTGCACATCTGGCCACTACACCGGTGGTCCACCCAACCCCTCTCCCCCCCATGTCATCACTAAATCCACTCGTTGCATCCAACCAATCAAATCAATCACACTGCTCTCATGGAAACTGTCTACTAGCTCCTCTCACCAACTCATAATCTCCACCTCAGCCTAATATAATGCCTTGTCCTTCTCTCCAGGAAAAGTGCAAAAGGTCAAATGGATATGTCATTTTCTCAAAAGTCACAACACAACAATGATTCCATAAAATATGGAATTTTTAATTTATAAACTCAAATTGACCTGACCGATGCTGGTCATTTTGTGCCCTACTAAACCAACTGTGGTCATTCCTAAACGGGCATCGGTTACCTATCGTTATCTTTCCTACCCCCTTTTACCCTTTTTGACCTCCACTCACCATTTCGTGACACCTTTTGACCTTCCCACACTTAGTTTACCCTACCCACAAGCCCACATTACCTATTATTTTCCTTAATTGCGTTAAGCGACTTGGTATTTTACCCACCCCTTGGCCTTACCCATGCCGTGACCTATATACCTTGACCTGAACCAAATTTTTTGACCTTTGACTACGTGTGCTCGCTATACCTTACGACATTGTTACCCATGTTTTTTTAGCCTAACAACCATACCTTACCTATTGTCATGTCGTTTATCTTGAACAAACCTTTGGTGTAACAGAACATACCTAAACGTTCCTACACGTGACCTACGTGTTGTTTCCAAACCATATCCTATACCTTGGATACCTGAATCACTTAGCCCTTGTTTGGATAAACATATCAACCTTGAAGGATGTAGAGTTTTCAATCTCTTCAACTTGGTACCCGTGTTGCAATCTATACATGTGCATGCGTTTGATTGTCATTACCCATTACCCAATTTGACCTTGGTTCATTACCTATTACCCGATTTGACCATTACCCATTAGTAGATTTACCCCAGCCTATTACATGTTACCTACATTGATCATCACCCTTTCCCATCGGATTCCTACCCTTCCGCACCTACCTTCACTCCGACCAACAATACCTTCTTCAAACCACTCACTGATTCTGTATAACACCTCATTAGTTCCTGGTTTGATGGGGATCACCTTCATCCACACATGGGGTAATCACTACCATTTTTTATCAGCATTGCTTACCAATACAAGCTACGTGACAAAAAGGGGAAAAATGTAAACACCCAAATTTGGGTCAAACTCCCCCTTTAATCCCACACACACGTCACATTCACACACCCACCACACATTAATT
>CM034152.1:638989477-639000854 GCA_019776745.2 Taxus chinensis | reverse complement strand
ATGGTTATAAGGAAGATTTCATAATATAAACTATGGAATATACGATTATACTTAATTAATTAAGAATAGTTCTTGGGTAAGTGTAACAAGTTGGGATACCAAAAAGTGGACATCGAATCCTGAATTTTACATAAAAAACAACAAAGATCAAATTTTCTCTTCTGCAGACTTGAACCATGCCGAAAAATCAAAAACATGTCACAAAAATGGTACCATTATGTAGGGGAGACTATTAACTTTGTAAAAATATAGATTTTAAAGTGAATAGAATATTATAAATATCATTTTATACTTTTTTTACTGTTATCCAAATAACTCTCCTAATTATTTGGATGACTTTTACTTTACTTTTGACTCTGATACTTCACATTTTAGGTTGTGCGCACATATGCTTGCTCATTTGGCACATTAAATAGGATGTAGTCTTTCCACGCTCTCTCTGCACCTTGCAAATTCTTCTGCATGCCCTTCTGTAGACACCCTCCAAATCAGCTAAGCTCCACGTCTTCTAGCAGCGTTCCCTCTTTTATTTCTTCCACCGTGTGTCCTACCTCATTTGGATGTTTGTATAATTGTCTTTTGAAAGCATGTGTTATAACCTGTTGCATGCGCACCTATGCGCATGCATTATCTCTACTTTCCTATCACTTGCTTGCATCTTACCGCGTGCCTCACTTCCTCGTTACAATCTGTCTGCGTGCCCTCACACTCCTTCTTGATTCTCCCTTCACATTCTGCACCCATTCCATTTCCCCCTTTCACACCATCCTCCTGTGCACTCACTCTATTCCCTTCTTCCTATGTGCACGCCTTCTTTTTTGTCCCCTCGTGCTCTCCTCTTTCCCTCCTCATGCGCCCTTGTGTAAACATGCCTTAAAATTAGTTGTCCCTGCTCTTCCTCTTGCCCACCCACATACACCCTATTGTGCCATGTGCCCTTCTTCAGTTGAACACCTGCACACCCTGTTTCCATGCCTTCTATAGATATACCTTCCTCTTGTGCACACACCTATGTGTGTGCCTTACCTCTGTTTCCCTTCCGCACCTTGCGCATGACTCTCGAACTTCAAAAGGCCATAACTTTCGATCCAGAGCTCTAATTTTCACAAAATTGGACTTTTTAGAATGTGCATGATAGAAACATATCCAGCTCTATTCAATTAAATACCCAGTCGTGTTAAATGACAGAAATTCCTAGCAAATCCAAAACAGCTGCCTCCACTTAGAATGCCATATCTTTTGCATTTTTTTAACAAAATCACACAAGATTGGTACCATTAGAATCATGGCTCCAAGAAAAATGCACAGACATTAAGAAACTTAGGATTTGATAAGGAATTGATGGTGATTTTTTAGAAAACATGCCCATTTTAGAACAATTTTTTATTTGGTAGGTGGGGGTACATTAAATGAAGGATGGGCTAACATTTATCACTACTGCAAGTCATGGGACAACATTGTAGACACCAAAATTGGGTCACATTCCCCTTGGTACCTCTTCAAATAACCAACTCAAACATACTCACCTAACCATGGCCCCTTTCACCCCACATTAATATAAACTTAATTAAATTTATTAAATTAATACCCACCCTGACAATATACTTTACTTAATTATTCTAATTAAGCTGATTTCCATTTTACCTAGCCATCTCACCCTAGACCCATTCTTGGCATGTTCCCATAACTAACTACAACTAAGTATTACTTGCCTTAAGGAGCTAAGATTTGGTCTAACCCTAAAAAAACATGCCTAAGATTTCACTAACCACATTCCCACTCATTAGAAGGAAAGCTTCCATTTTGATCCTTGACAACAAACCAACTTGGCCCAAGAAATTAGAAAGATTTGTCCATTTTATTAAACCTATGGAATCCCTCCTTAACTGGTGCCGGTCAGATCTAGACCAACACCGGTCAAGATAAAACCGTCATTGGTTACCATTTATGCACCTTAGCAACCTTTTTTGAGAGTTAGACACTTTCTAGACTAGAGGAGAGAGATTAGAGCTAAATGCAAGTAGAACCAACATCCTTTCATGCATCCAGACATTCAAAACCAACACCAAGATAAACCCAGAAGCATTACACTCACAGAAGCATTCAGGGATTCACTACTACTATCCAAAATACCATCCTTCTGATCAAATATCATTACCATTTAACCATCAAGTCTGCATCACAGTAAGTGTATCCCTAACCAACATTGTTATTATATTTAGTAGCTTCTGTTACTCCTGTTATTAATCTACACTTTGCATGCTCATTCTTCTATCCCTTACCAACCTATAACTCAACCATTTCATTACCCACACCACCAAATCACCCATCCTTGTCTGTTGTTCATCCATTAATACACCCGAGACTTCTATAAACCTCCCTATCCACCCTACCATCTCTATCAAATCCCAGATCAAACCTTGTAATCAGATCTCTTTGAGTTTCATGCACCCTAACCTTACCGATGCTGGTTACCCATAACTATCATTGGTTCTACATAAACCATCACCAGCCATACCAGACCAATGTTGGTCTCTTTGTTTTATACCCTTCCCAAGAAAAGAGTGAAATAAACTCCTACCAAGTAACCTAAACAACCCAGAATTAGACCCTGACCAACCCTAGTACCTTGATAGTCACCTCATCCTTTAGATCTAACTATAGCCTAGCCTATTGTGATTATATTTTCTTATTGTACATGAATGAGATACCTAAATCATATCAACTACAGTAGGAATTTACTTATTTCTCACATTAATTTGTTTTAAATAGTGGATTGATAACCATATAGGAAGTATCACACTTCCTGGATCTAGCACTACGCTAGGTAGTCCACTTTCGTCAAATCTCCATTTAGGCATTCACTCTGCATTTTGTGTTCTTTATAGTTTTTTTTTCTTCCGTCCCTGTCGTGTGATGATACCAAAAATGCCCCTCCATAGTCAGCGACAGCACTTGCGCTCATCTACACCCGCATACCTCCTGTTTTATTATCCTCCTTTCCTCCCCCTGATTCCTTCGCCCGGCGAGGGGTGGAGGGGGATCATCCCCCCCCCCTTTCCCCTGTCATTGCCCTAGTCTCCTCCCTGCCTTCCCGATAGGCGGTCTATTTTGTCATTTAAACACGTAAAGAAAATAGTGAAACAAGCATGGTGAGCCTTTTGCAAGAAATAAAAAATCATTTCACTTCATTTACTACCTATTGCAAGTGGTGGGAAGAAAAATTTCGGGATTTCCATTTTTCCCCTTCTCTCTTTCTTCTCAGATTTCTATAAATTAGAGTGTTGGGCTCATTATAAGGAGAGGTAGTTTTGAGTAGAAAATATCGTTCAAATTTGTTTTGTGAAGTCAATGTGCTGTAAGACCTTGTAGTGGAATCCTAGCATGGTGATCCAGGCCTATATTTTGTAAAGGATTGAACTATGTATTTCAATGAGACACTAGATGCAAGTTCATGGATGTATCTTCCCTTGATTTGTTTTGTTTTCATTCTTATTGCTCCTTCAATCTCATTACATATATACTGTGTCTATTATATTTTGTTGAAGGGATTCATTACTACTGTGCGTGTATGAACTATGGTTGTGAATGCATTTTCCAGATTGTGGAGGACTATTATCACCCCTTCTAGTATTTATTTTTCTTCTATTTTTCACACATTGGAAAACTATCCTCATTATTTCCTTTTCTGGTGTATCACTGCTTTATTATAGACTTTATTTTCATGCATTATTTATCTCTGGTCCCTTGGAAAGTTATATTAGGATAAATACTTTTTCCTGCATCAGAGTAGATTGTGGTAGGTAGTTTAGGAGCAAGAACCAACTTTCTTTGGAGGATCATCTCAAGCTCACAAGTCCCACAACTTGAGAAATGATTCAATGTTACCCAAAAACACCAGTTTCTCATTCACACAGGCATGACAAATCGGGCGGTGCTATTTTTGGATGATAACATTTACTAATAGTAGGTCTTTAAGACACTTTTTCCCATGAATGTTCATGTCTACATTTAAGACTACAAATTTTATTTCACTTGTCATAATGTGATAAAATCTATACCATCCCAACCATGGAAAAATTATATACATGTTCAAAAACAAGTATTTGGTTTTGATATTTTTTGATGAAGTTATGGCAGTAAACGAAAAGTGCTCCATTTTATTTAAGTTTTCAGACTACTTTCGTGGAAAAAATAAAAAAATATTGTTTAAAAAAATACAAAATAAAATCTATCCCAAGATAGATAGCGGCATCCAACATTTCATCAAAGGAAAAAAATATCAAGTTTTGGTCATCCAAATCACGGGAAAACAGACTACAATCTTATAGGTATTTAAAACAAAAAAACCTAGTCATTAAATTTTGAGTGTTTAATATAGCTAAAATTGTCCATTTTAATTTTTTTTAGTAGTTTAGAAACTAGATTCTAGATGCTATGATTCATATTTCTATAATTTTTTTCTAATTTTGAGTGCACGCATTTCTAATAATCCCTACAAGTTGAGATTTTGTTGTTATTTGCAATATGACATCCACTTATGACCCATTTTTAGCCCCACAAATTGCTGCACTTACCCTCCTAGCTGATTTCTTATTCTATCATTTCATTATAATTACAATATAGAGTAAGAGTATGCGCACTCATGCCAGTTCTTATGAATTGATCCATATCTATCTCTCTCTCCTACAATTTCTCACAAGAAGTGCCAACATACTTGAAGTATCTGCCTGGATAAGATTATGTGATTGTTTATATGTCATAGGTTTATTCAGAAATAAATACGGAAGGATTATTTGTAATAAAATTTATCAAGCGATTGAACTATCATCACATCTTAAAAAAGGCATTATGGTCCAATGTATTATTCTTGGTAACTATTGTGAATATTTATTAATGAATATTAGGATGTTTTTTCCTTATTAGAAATCTAGTCTTATGACTCATCTTATTTCAACTGAAAATGGAGTTATTTTACTCATAAAGATGAGTTTTTGATTAAGTTGATAATTGATTAAGTTAGACTAGACTTGGATGCGATGGGAGAGGGGAAGACTTGTCCTATGCGACTATTTGGGTCTGCCCATGGCGAACCTCTAAACCTCCTTCCCTCTTGGCAAGATGTTGAACCTCAGCTGGAAATTCCAAAATTGGTCACTGATAACGTGAAGAACAAACTTAAGTTCACACTTTTAGGTAGTTTTTTCAGAGCTAGGAATAACATTATCTTCATAAGAGAATGGTGTAGAATGAAATTATCCTTCTAGGTGGATGTGAGGCAACTCACAGGGGAGATATTTTTTTTTGTATGATGAGAAAGAGGTGTAAAAGGTGACCCTGGGGGAACCGTGGTTATTTAGGAAGAATGTTCTTATTCTCCATCGGTGGCAACCAGGTTTTCCCCATGAATTCACTTTCCAGTCCCTCCCCATCTCGATATGGCTTCCTTCTCTCCCTCTAGATTTTTAGGAGCCTTAATTTTTCCAAGGAATTTCTTAGCCTATGGAAAAACTAATCACTATTGATCCTCCAATAAGAGCTCGCACCGGATTAGTACCTTTTAGGATGTGTATTAGCATCCCTGGGGGGACCAAAATACTGAAGAGGATCTTCCTGAACTCTCAAGGAGAAAAATGGGAACATGAAATAGATATTGAAATCTAGCCTATAGTTTGTGGTAATTACAGGAGGTTAAGATACATGGTGGACAAGTGTTGTAATGAGGAGGAACAATAGGTGCAAGTGTTCAAATAGGTGGATGATGAGTTTACTTCGAAGGATTTGGACACTGAGAGCGAGGACAATGAGCTTGATGTGGGTTCTAATCTCCTCTTTTCTTGTTCATTAGATTCTCCCAATGACAGAGGTGGAATGGAGAATCATTTGGAGGTATCCATGGAGGGGCCAAACTAGTGAGAATACCATAGGGGATAGGGTGTTCTTGTCTGGGTGGTATGCCAAAAATTCAAATTTTGAATAAAAATATTTTAATGCAGAAATGAATGAATAAATAATATATGTTGAAGGAGCTAGCGATTATTTTGTAGGTGAATGAGATATTAATTTGGTAATTTTTATTGGGGATGGAGTGATCCACGATGATTTGGTGAGTTGCCCCATGGGGATGGAGGGGGGTGGACTAAGGTTCAACCCAAATTTAAGCCTCACCAGATCACTCAGAGCTGCTCCTGGCCTTCTCCATGACCCTTGGTCAAGATTTTTTGATCTGGTTTCGGTTTGTTGGTTGGTAGTTCTCTTGTGCATTTTGGGGTTTTGTATGTCTTGTCAGGATGCTAGTAGAGGCCATCTCTATTTTTCCTCATCCTTATATATTTCTTATCCTCTATTGTAAGGCCTATGGGAGCCATAATCCCAGACTTATTACGTAATCTAATAAACAAATAATTTCTTACGTTATGTAATATTTAACAACAAAAATTTCATTATTCATATGAATAAATAAAAGCAAAAATTGAAAATCGACAAATAAAATAAAATGATACCTCGGCCCTGCCCCTCCCGCTGGTTCTGTCCCTTCTGGCCTCCCTCCTGCTGCGTCCCTGTCGTTCCCTGCGTTGGGATTCTTCCCCCGGCCTGAAGTCAGCTACCCCTACCAACACTTCCTAAATTTGTTACCCGTACCATCGCGAGGCACTCGCCATAGTAGTCTAGTAATTGGGGGGAGTGAATAGACCCGATTATGGAAACCGATGAAATAATGCGGGAAGAATAGGGTGAAAACAAAGGACGAAGGATGACTTAGGGTACATTAACTCAACTGAGGGTCCCTCACGTCTCCGGCGTGTCGGGCGTCTGTTTTCCTCTGTCCTCTTCCCTCTCATCTTCATCTGCGTGTCCCCTTCCCTCCGCTCCTGGGCGGGGGGGGGGTGGGGGTAGTGAGGGCTGGGTCATTGAGGGGTGGGTCCTTACATGGTACCTATATTTCCCTAAAATCCTAAATTGTAGGATGTGTAATTTTTAGTAAATAGGAAATGAGACAATATGGACTATCCCTCTTCTTAGCTAGTTCACCTTATTTAATAAGGAATCTAGATAAATATATTGAGATGGTTTTTTTGGTGACGAAAGATGATTTTTTTAGGCTAGTGTGTGGTCTCAGAACTAAGCTTGTCAAGCAATGCTTCAAACATTGGCCAAAGTAATTTTACCTGACGAAAATATCTGAGTCTCAACTCCCCTAATAACATGTCAAACCAGATGGAAGTTTGCAGGAAATGTCTTCCAGGTAGGAACTTATAAGATGCACATAGTTCTCATAACATATACAAGGTTAAACCGAGTATACAAAAGTATACATACTCAGTTAGAGTGACTTAAAGGAGTTTATGGAGATCTAGATATACCCTTATAGTTGCACATGGTTATTATATGTTATCAAATGTATTATGAATATTTTCATTATGCTTGATTATTTAACAATTATATAAATAATAAAGTTAAAACATTACTAGCATTAATTGTATATTAAGGGTATTCTTTAAAAAAATTTCCCTTAATTTTTTAATTCATAAAAAGGGTGTTATAGTTTGGTATCATAGTGATAGGTTTATTAGCTCTTGGGCTCAATGAGTTCATAACACTAATAAACATCTTATCCTTTCATTAAAAATATATGATGGCTATAAGAAGGGTGAACTATGAAGCTATAACCAGTTCAGCTAATGCTAATGGTTTGACAACTGATAAGTTAGATGATTTTTTCACAGTCTTTCAAGATATACGTAACCTGATAGCTACCTTAGAGAAATAGGTAGGGGTAAAAATAAAGAGAATGAGGAAGAATAATTTGAACATCATGAGGAATAACAACCTAAACAACATGATGATGACAATGAGTGAGGTGATAAAAGATCTCACTTAGTTGTTGAATTTTCTAGAGGAATAAAAAGGACCAGACCACCTAAATTTGGATGGAACATCGTTTTGTCTTTTGCTCAACCCCTTTATCGAAGGTTTAGTGTGCGGCATTAATTTCCAGGGATCATTGCTTTTTCGTAATTTCCCACCCTACCGTTATGTTCTGGTTCTCTATAGTACTCCCGGGGGGAAAATCCGGGGTACCGTCACCCCCAATCTTCCTGGTGGGCTTCCCTAGTCCGCATTGCATTGGGCGTCGCTCCTGCCATCTCCCTCCCTATGGCCCCTTTTGTTCCCCTTCTACTTTTCCCCTCCCCGACCCCTGGTTTCCCTCAAGTTTAGTTCAATAAGAAAATGTCATAATTTTTCGACATTCAGGGGGCAAAACTTCGTGTTTGTGGCGTCTTTGGGCACCATTTTACTGGGATGATTAAAATATTCCCCCAATACCTAAAATCAACAAGTTTCGGACTCTCATTTCAATCATGGATTAAACCCACTCCAATCGGCGTTGCGGTGGATTGTTCCTATCCCCTAACTCACCATTGCCATTGGAGTTTATAAAATGATAATAAGGAACAAAAATTTCAAGCCATTTCATCTTTTAGGGAAGATAAACCCAAGAAGAGTGTCATCGGTGGGTTCATTAAGTAAGTGAGATCTTAACATGTCTATTCATTTATTGCTATTAAGAAACTTCCACCAATATAATTCCAATATCCCATATCATTCATATGCGTGGGCGGCCGGGGTTTCCTTATTCTTTCGTCTTTCGCTTCCGGGGGGGGGGTTCTGTGGGGGTCTTCGTTCTTTGCCTGCGCCGCGTTCCCCCACTCTCTTTCCGCCCCTGCCTCCCGCCCTTTTTGTTTCGTGTTGCGCTGCCTTCTCTCTGTCCTCCCCGCTCCTGCCATCCTTCCCTGAAGGATAAGGTCCAAGAATCCAAAGTGAGAGAGCTAATCAATTTCTACAAAGTTGGCAAATGACTTCCAATGTTGGAAGAAATATGTTTCTCATGAGAACCCCGATCAAAACCGGGGCAAGAAATAGAATGTAGGAGCCACCCCCAAAGTACTTGCGCTTGGAAATCCATTAGTCAATGGAGCCATATTCGAGATCATGGAAGATTACTAAACATCCATTATTTCATCATATTTAAAAATTGCCAAGTATAATTAGAACGTTCTTTGGCATCGGATTTTATCAATGCACGACTGATGATGAAAAATCCATAGACAATTACTCTTACGTGGTGTTCACAATCCGATCATTAAACTGAGCGATACCTGCTCCTATTGTTTCTCCCCTCTGATAAATTGAAACCTCAAATAGTGACTCGCATGAAACCAACAATGAAAGAGGATCATCATTTATTTTCTTTCATAGTGTCAGCTAAGAAGAAATAGAGACTACTTCAACAAAGAATCCTTCCACCTCATTAGGTAAGGTCTCCATTCAAAGCCCGTTGCCCTTAGACCCCCTTACACCTGTTTCCTTTTTATCCTCCGAGTACCACTTCCATTAGTTGTGATTTAATTGATCTAAGGGAGTGGCAAACCACCCTCCTTAAAGCTTTAGGTGGCCCTAGGGGGGGGAGGTGACCCGCCTATCCGTCCTACTTTTAGCTGGATCAACTTCTACCATTTAAAAAATCAAAAATTCCAAACTTTATGAATATGAGTCCCGAGAACTCCTCCCAGCAAAGCATAAGAAAAACTCGTTCACATATCAAGAGGAATAGTTATGTTTCCTGTCCTAAAGATCCACCGAAAAAATAACTACCCTCTGTGTCCCAAGCCACTTAAGTTTTGAAATGATGTATCTTCCAACACCCTCCAACTCTAGGAAGTATAATTTCTACATAGCCTTGGGCTGGTCCTAAAAACTGGTATGTGAGATTGAGAAGTAATTGTTAAATAAGGGATTTTTCTAAGGAAATTTAACAGTAGTATGAGGATATTTCTAAACTATCTAATAAAACTCTCATGGGGGGGGATAAATGTAAGATGGAATTGGGAAGTAGTAGTAGAACTTGCATACATAATTGGGAAGCAGTTCAAAATTATATTTTCATCAACACTGGTTGCCTCAGTTTAGTTCAATAAGAAAATGTCATAATTTTAGAAATAAGGAAAATTGAGTGTTGTGGAGTATGGGAACATCTTTAGGGGATTAAAAATATGTCCCCCAAATACCTAAATACACCAAGTTTAGGACTCATCAGTTCATCTGGATTATTTTTAAACCAAAAACATAGGAGGTGCGGGTGGATTCATAGCCATATAAAAATGGAAGTGGAGTTTTAAAATGATATAAGGAACAAAAATTTCAAGCCATTTCAGTCTTTAGGGAAGATAAACACAAGAAGAGTGCACGGGGGGTTCATAGTAAGGATATCTAACACTGTCTAGTACATCTTAGGCGATTAAAAACGGGAAAAAAAAATTCAATATACCAGTAGGATTATGGGGAGGAAGGGGTTTACTTTTTTAGTATTTAGAATTAGGTATTGGCGGTAGGTATTAGGTATTTGATATGAGAAGAGTTCAAAAATATATTTACAAAATAGCTCAAGAATTTTGGGTGAGGTTTGAAGATGCCCTTATCTTGGGCAGAAAAAGATCAAGAAATCCTTCACTGGAAGGATAGGTCAAAGGAATCCAAAGATGAGAGAGCAATCAATGTATACAAAAGTTGGCAAATGACTTAACAAGTTGAAGAAGAAAATATGTTTCTCAATGAGAACCCCATCAAAACCGGGGCAAGAAATAGAATGTAGGAGCACCCCAAAGGCTTGCCTTGGAAGATCCATTAGTTAATGCCATATGCGAGATCAATGAAGATGAATAAAAATTAATTATTGAATCATAAGTTAAAAATGAAGGATAATTAGAACGTTCTTGGATCGGACTTTATCAATGCACACTTGATGATGAAGAATCCATAGACAATTACTCTTATGTGGTGTTCACTCGATCAGAAAATGAGAATAAAGGATCTTATTTTTCTGCCCAAGCTGAGAAATTGAAACCTCAAATAGTGACTCCATGAAAAACAACAATGAAAGGAGGATCATCATTTATTTTCTTTCATAGTGTCAGCTAAGAAGAAATAGGAGACTACTTCAACAAAGAATCCTTCCACCTCATTAGGTAAGTCTCATTCAAAATTCCCTTAAAAAATTAGTTTCTTTTGATCCTAAGAACATTCATGTTAAGGATACCACAATCCTTGATGTTCCTACCACTCCTCATATTGATATCCGTAACCATTTAAAAATCACATCCAAATTTATGATATGAGTACTGCGGAACTATCCAAAAAGCCTAAGAAACTGTTAACAATCAAAGGCGAAGTAGGTATGTTTCATGTCATAAAGATGGCCACCAAAAAATAACTACCATGTGTCCCAAGCCCACTTAAGTTTTGGAAAATCTGTGTATCTTCCACACCCTCCAATCAGGAAGGTATAAATTCTACATAGCCTTGATGGTCAAGGGGT
>CM034152.1:638840976-638988977 GCA_019776745.2 Taxus chinensis | reverse complement strand
TCTTAGATATCAAAATTAACTTGCTCCTCTTCTTGGCATGTAGAAAATAGCAAGAAATCATGAAGACTCGCACTCCCATGAGTTTTATAGCAAAAATGGGGGGAAATTTAGATTTAGACGCTCAGTAGCCATTGATCTTTGATTTTGAATGTGGGCCTTTGCCCCACACCTTCACTTCTAAAAATTAGTCTGACACGTGTGCTAAGGTGGGCCTAAAAGAAACGTGGAGAAATTCTACCATTTAACTCTCTTTTGGGAAAAGGAAGATTTTCCAAGTTTTCCCAGCAGGGTCCATCCTTCCTCTTCAAGTTTCTAATGTGGGTCCCAGTGGAACCCCAGGTCCTTTTATGCCTTTAACACCTTTTCTCTCAAAGGAAAATATTTTCACTTTTCCTCCAAAAGCCCGCACCTTCGTCGTTGACCGGGGAAAAACATTGACTCTTTCCCATCGGGATTATGGGCCATTTTTGCTATTTTTAACCTTTATGAACCAAAGAGGAGAAAATTTTGAGTTTCCTCCGATGGTCTACCTCCCCACCCCCTATGACTTTTCAAAATTCCAGGTGCCACCATAGCACACCTTGAGGCGGTCCCAAAAATTTGATACCTTGAATGAGTGCGGGCTCGCCAGGTGTCTTGCTCCAGAAAAATTTGTTTGAAGGATTGAATCTCAGCAGAAGGCACCACTTTTCAATATTCGAGGCAGTCTCATTTTGGCTATTGAAAATTCTAAGTAAAATGCAAAGCAAACAGAGTGTCCAACGTGTCCTCAAGCTGCTTCTTTAGAATGAAACTCAAGGGACGGTCCCCGAACATGCACTGTTCCCTCACGTGTCTCCATGGCACAACTTCAAGGTGGTGCCCAAAGAAAAGAACCTGAATGAGGGTGAGATCATCGTGTTTCCTATTCCACCAAACTCCCCCAATTGCATGAAAAAGTTTCTAAGTATGGGAAAGTAGCGAAAGCCTCCACATTTCCTCCAGGTGCTACTTTAAGGCAAAGCCCAAAAGTAGATCTTCAAATGAGCATTGTTCCTCGATGTGTCTTGCACTTCCCAAAAACCTTTTGAAATTTTTCTAAGTATGGGAAACCCAGCAGAAGCCTCCCCATGTCCTCTTGGCACTACTTCAAAGCCAAACCAAAGAGTTGATTCTCAAATGAGCGTTGTTCCTCCACATGGACACATTTTTGAATTTAGGATTTTAATGGATTTTTTGAAGTATTACGCTGATCCACGTCCAACCAAGAGGTTCCACGATCCCCTATCAACTGAATGATGCAAATTAGACTAGGAGAAATGCCTGTCAAACCGTAAAATAGAGAGAAACATCCATTCGAGCCTGAAAATGAATTTTTCTTCAAGGACAGAGAATTTAGACAATTACACGGCTCAAACATGACCCTTAGGGATAGATCAACTCATTTTTCTTTGAGTATTTAGGGTAAAAATGGAAGGGACTACAAATCTTGTCTATGGAAAATGCAGTAAATGGGAAAATGTAAGATCTGAAGGAATAGAGCATGGGAGATTCAAAATACAGAGCTTTTCCAAAGAAGCAAAGAAACAAGGAGATAAATATTGACCCACATATGATCCACGACCCAGGAGTAGATTAAAAATGGTAACAAATACTAGCCAAACAAAATACGAGGAAGGATAAAATGACAGAGGTCGTGAGTTAATAAAATTTCAAGGGCACAAATGGGGCAAGACAAGTTTGAGCACCAACACTGCCCATTTTACCTCTATCAGAACCTAAACACGTGGAGAGTTGGCGCTAGTTCATGGTCTCTATTTGCATTGTGCCTTTGAAGTTACATTGATAAGAGATGTGGAGAGCTAGCACATGTTTGGTGAACCACCTTTGGCTTCGACCCTTCAAGGTGCGCTAATGAGACATGGGGCATCATCCGTCGATCCTTTTATACTTAACCGATTTGGATCCACTCTTTTTTTTCTATTTTTAGGTTGGGTCCCTTCTACTTATTTAGGAGTGAATAATATGGGTTTTGGACACGTGGAAGATGTGTTCTTTTTTGGTGTCTTTCCTTTGGGTCTCACTTCTGAATTCATGCCAATGAGGCACGTTTTGAGTCAGCACAAACTTGGGATCCTGCTTTAAACTTGGAATTTGGAGGTGCGCCGTTGGAACGTGTGGAGGCTTCGTGTGGATCTTTATAGTTATTCGATTTGGGAATCAATTGAATACTGCCTTTATTCATACAAGACCATAATTCCAAAAGTGACCCAATGACCCACCTACCTTCCCGCATATAATTAGAGAAGTCGACACACTTGTGGAAGCTGGGGCCAAAAATTGACAGAAAAGATACACTCGTTACTCATGACTATGGAAAAATACAGAGAGGGAAAACTCCACCATTTACACTTGAAAAATAAACTGCTCCTTATGGAAAGAAGAAATGTAAACCATACCAGGCGCGATACGATCCACATCCATAGAAAAGGATTTGAAAATTTCATTCGAATGGAGGAAGTAATTCTCAGGAATCCAGATGGGAACCATGAGAACTATAAGATTCTAAATTAATAGGGTGAGATTACAAATTAGCATGAGTTCTTCAAAGCACAAATTTTTCTATCTCTCCAGGCTTCTCAATCTTCTCAAACATCTCTTAAAGGCACCAACTCAAAATTTTTGAAAGCTTGATTTGAAAAGAAGAGGGAAATTTTGAGGGTGACAACAACTGGCTCTTTCTGGGGATGAATTGGTTGGGACAGAGGAATGAGGCAAGATAAAAAACCATATAAGAACTCTGGGAAATTAGACTAGTTCCCTATCTATTGGGAAAATATAGTCAAAGGTAAAACCAATATAGAAGAAAACAAACACAAAACGGAAAAAAACTAAAAAGGAAAGACAAAAATAAACAAAACACTGGACACAATGTACACAGAATGACTTCCCAAATCACCTATGACTTAAAAAATACAAATATTACCTATCTTTAATGATCAAAGTGGTAAAAAATGGATCCACATTAATTTGATATTCAACCTTAGAATTTCCCAAATATACTTCATATGATTCACCTAGTTCCTCCAGTTCTTGTGGTATTTCTTATTCTGCAATAATAGGAGGAATCTCTACATTATTAATACTTTTTCCCTGAGTAATGTTTTCTTTGTTGAATTCCAAATGTTCAGATTCCCTTTTCCTATGGTCAGGGATTCTAAGTAATTCAAAAATAAGAACAGTAACCTTGATCTGAATCAAGATTTGGGCTATGTCGTAAGGAACATATTTGGGTAGGACAGTATTAGGAGGAAGATTCACATTTTCATTTGATAGTATAGGAGTTTTAAAAGTCTGGGCATGGGTAGGAGCACGGGTTTTATTTGGGGTCAGTTAAGTCTTTTCTAGATGTAATCTTTCTTGGGGGTTTCCCTTGGAGATATTGGTAAGAACTAGAAATTTTGGCTTGGTTTATTTCCCTCCCCCTTTGACAACCTTACTGTCTGGTGTTATATTCTCTTCTCCTGAGAAACTACTACATTCATAAACCAATTTCCTTGTACCTCTTCGGAAGGGGATCCATCCATCATAATTTTTAATCATTAAATCCTTTAAGTATTCAAAACCATGATTGGGTAGATCAAATGCTTTCACCATATCAATTTCAAAAGTATTAATGGGAGGAAAGAGGTAATACCCAGTGGACACAATCCTAGAATTTTTCAACAATTTTAGCACTTATCAATTCAATTGAGGTTTCCCCCTACCGTGAGTTCTGCAAGTTATTCAATCGTGCACACATCATCATACGTTTTATCATCATCAACTTCCTTAAATTATATAATCTACATCACATGGGGAATGTCGGTAAGAAACACCTACCACACCATTTGATAACATTTGTCTCCTCTAACTGTAGCAACCGTGGTAGTCAAAGGATCAGGAATCAATCTATTCTCCCTGGGTTGAGGTTGTTTATTACCTGATCCCACAGAGCCCTTTCCCTCTGTCATCTGGTCTGTGATCACCTCTATGATGATTTCCAAATCTCTCCTCACCATGTGGCTTGTGCTTGACCCTGGAAATTTTGGTCCTATCCCTTTTTCCTGCTCTGGCCAGTTTATAGGATATCTCTTTAACTGCTCCATCCAAAGTTTTTTACAACCTCTTCTAGATCCACAACATTTGTTTGATTGAGGCTTTTCAAGATTGATCAACTTAACACTCCTTCCCTCTTAGGAGGCTTTCTAACTACTTTGATGTTATTTTCTATTTGTAAGGCCATGGTGAAATCCTACCTCAATGTTCCCAGGTTCTTATCTCTCAAGTAATAAGCATACCTTTTTATCAAAAGCATCAGAATATTTTATCAAACAGGGACTCATCACTTGGCCTTAGGATTCTAGGTAGCCTATTCAAGGTCTTATTGAACTGAGTATTGAAATCATGGACAGATTCATTTGGATTTTTCTTTATATTTTCAAATTCAGATAAAAGGAACCTGGGATCTATCTTATCCCCATATTGCAATCTAAAGGCATTTTTCATATCCGTCCATGAATCTATTGAATTATCTGGTAAATACTTGTACCATTCATGTGCATCTCCTCCTCAAGAGTATGAATAAACAACTTTACATACACATCTTCAAACTCAATTTCAAAATCTTCCATCATATTGAAAAAGAGTCTTAAATGGTGGTCACCAGTGATGGCATTATTCCCTTGAAATTTTGGCAACCTATTTCTAACATCTTGTGGCACCATATTAGGATATCCATCCATACCTCTAAAATCTATAGGTCCAAAAGTGTTGACAACAAAAGGAGGTCTAGGTGGAGGTTGGGCCATATTACCTTGAGGCAGTGAATTTACATGAGAAACAATAATGATAGGGAATGAGGGGTCTTTGGAGCATAAGAATATAACTTTCAAAATAGATATTCTCTAATGACTCAGCTTCTTGGAAAACCCTATCAACCTTGGAAGAAACAGGGGAAAACTGAGAGGCATGCTTTTCAGACACAAATGATGGCCCCTCTCCAGTTTGAGAACTCAAATCTATATAAACATTACTTGGTTCAAAATCACTTGAAGACATATGGTAATCTTCAACCACAAATTGATCACCTTTCAGAATTGATATCTCCTTTTTTGATTCTGTGATTTCCAACAACTTTCCAAACTTGTTTTCCTTCTGAATTTAATTTTCCTAGCTTTGGAAATAACTTCCTAGTAGGGTCCCTAGTGAAGAAATATCTTCTTCCCTCCAGCTTTGCACAGATTAATGAAAAATTTCACTTGACACAGGTTAAGACACTACTTAATCATCAAAATTTCAATTCAACATGGAGTTGCCACTAAGGATTTTCACCTTAGTTGTGTAGATGCACTATAAATAACTTGCCAAGTGTCTATCAATGCTTAATTTCTACAAATAGCTTAACAGATCTGACCTTCCTTTACCCACATTTATCACTATTGATGCAAATTTAGTGCAATAACCACTAAAACTAGAAATATTACACAATGAACTTGTAATCTTGCACACAATTCTTACAAATCTCAACAAAGGATGATTTTTAAACAATTTATTTACACTTAAACCATGTAAGAAACATTATCCAGAGTTGATGTGTATGCATTTGTAAAAATACTCCCTGGTAACAACAGTGCCACTTCAGTGTTTTTTCCACACAAATAGGTCCTGGTGTTCAAATAATCCCCGGTAACGGCACCACTTCAATGTTGTTGCAAAAATAGGTCCTGGTGTTCAAATAATCCCTGGAAATGTATTCAGTGTTGTTGCCACACAAATAGGTCTCAGTGTTAAAATCCCCAGCAACGACGCCACTTAGGTGTTATTGCCACACAAATTCGGTGTTGGTATCCTGAAATTTATTCTCTTGCCACTGAGGTGCTGATCAAATTGATCACCCATGAAACTGAAGCAGGATGCTTAGAGACAGATGAATCATGATATGAGTCATTTTGTAGCTAGGGAGGGGATTCAACTGACTCTTTATCACTCAGGCGTTGTAGAAATGGATAGCACCTCACTGAGGGTTTGATCTACCCTCACTACTTTAGGTTGTGCCTTCAACTAGGGTGAGAGGACTCATTCTTAACCCGTGTTGGTGAAGGATATCAAGAGATCCTTCTTTGCACAATTTTCATGAGAGCCTTGAGAAAATATGATCAATACAACACAATCTAACTCTCATGAGTTGTCACACTAGAGAGTGGAGATGTTTCCTAGACAAGGTTTGGGTTACTAAAGACAATAATTGAATCCTGAATTGTCTCTGCATATTTTGGTAGTGGAAATTTTTCATTTGTGGATACACAGTACAAATAGGGGTAGTTCATGTAGGATTCATCATTTGAGAAAGTTTTTGGTGGGAAGTTAAGCAAGATAAAGTTGATTATACCAGATCTTTGAGAACCTTTACAAATATTGGAAACTCACAGACAAAATGCTTCAAAACAGCCAAAATATTCCTTCAACCAGAAGGTGTGTATCAATGGAGGCCCAGAGATGCATGGTTTCATACACTCTTCAAGAATTCAACACAAAGGCTCATGCTAAAGACTCAATTAAATGTGAAAGTCCTTGATTCATCATGCTTAATCTATACACTCATAGACTTACAAACAATATTTATCAACATAATGAAAGTAAAGTGATTTTAAATTGTTTATTTGCATCACAAGATGAAATCTCTTCTCATAATGAAATTGAAAATGCCACAATACTAACACATGGATGAGATATTGTGTGATTTAGAGGGATTTCAACATAATATTGTAATAAGAACAAGAAAAACTACTTGAAAACATTCTGAAATGAGACAAACACAATAATGCTCATGATCAACACAAATTCATTTCAAGGTTCATTAGATTCATCAGCAGGGGAAATTTTCTTGAACAATCTCAGAGCTTGTCAATGGTTGTACACTTGCAACCATCTTGACGTGATTAAATGTAAAACATAGGAAAATAAATAGGTTTCTTATATGGTCTCTCGCGAAAATGGTTTTTTCTCAAACTTTCTCAGAAAATTAACCCCCCCATTTGCAAGAGTATTCTCATTGCATTTATACAATTTCACTCACTCACTCATCCCCAAAATTTTCCCCCCCAAAAATTACTAAATCTTCAAGAGAATATTCCTCTTTACAAACATATTGTTTAATCATGTTTATTCCCTTGGAAATATCTCTACTTTTTGGCAGGTGGAAAAGTTGTGAGCCATTCACATTTCCTACAGTTCATCAAATATGATTGGGGCAACATGCCATAATATTTTGACAATCTTTTTAATCATTCTTTTATTTTGTCATGCAAAAAATCCCCTTTTTAATAATTCTCAGGTGGCTCCATATGGCTTGATCTGACAAGCAATCCTTTTCACCTTTGAGAAAACACCTTGAGAATAGATACCTTGCATTTGTGCCTCTCATAAATGAGTGTCCTCGCATGGATTATACCACATATTTGCGTTGTGAGTTTGATTCAGGCCAAGTGTAAAAAGGAGCCAGTGGAAATCCTCCACATGTCTCCTTGGCACAACTACAAAGGTGAATTCTCAAGAGGTAGGTTCCCAAATGAGCGTGGGCCCTCCACGTGCTTTAGAGCTTCAGAGATTTGCACCAGTTGCTGTAAAGTTCTGACCATTGGAAGAGCAGAAGCTTCCACGTGGAGTTCGCACAAATTCAAAGTTTCTAGAGGCAAAGACTTGAAATGAGAACATGATCTCCACGTGCCTTAGGCCCAAGAAATATGCCTCAATTGAAAAATTATGTGTAAAGAGGAAGCTAGTGGAAGCCTCCATGTGTCTCTTCAGGTGCACTTTTGATATGGTGGCCCAAAAGCAGAGACCTCAAACCAGCACAGGCTCTCCACGTGTCTCAACCTAGACAAAGTTGTTTAAATTCAAAAACTTCAAAGAAGGTGCCAGTCCTAGGGTCTAAGAAAGACCTTAAAAATCTAGCTATGGGCAAGAGCCAGTGGAATACTCCATGTGTCCCTTGGAGTAACTCTTCAAAAGTAAGACCCAGACGCGGCAAAATGACGCGCGGGCCTCCACGTCCATCAGCCATTCAAAAAATCTAGGTATAAAGAGGATCTAGTGGAAGCCTCCATGTGTTTCTTCGGTGCACTTTTGATATGGTTCCCAAAAGTGGAGACCCCCAAAAAGTCAGGATCTCCACTGTGTCTCAGCCTGGAAAAGTTGTTGAAAATTTTAAGAACCAGCAGGAAGGTGCCACCATGTGTCCTAGGGTCTCAGAAAGTTCCATCAGATGCACTTGAAAAGTCTAAGTATGGGAAGATCCAACGGAAACTCCTCCACGTGTCTCCTTGGCATAACTCCAAAGGTCAACCCTAGAGGTGAATCCTCAAATGAGTGTAGGCTCTCCATGTGCCCTTGACCCAAGA
This sequence comes from Taxus chinensis, assembly GCA_019776745.2. Lineage (NCBI taxonomy): Eukaryota > Viridiplantae > Streptophyta > Pinopsida > Cupressales > Taxaceae > Taxus > Taxus chinensis. The sequence continues at coordinate 638,980,557 of CM034152.1, read as the reverse complement.
AAGTTACATTGGCCAAAAAAAATTCTTAGTTATAAAGAGGAGCCTGAGAATCTCAAAAGCCTCGGCGACGTGTCTCCACTTTCCAGCACACTTTTGATATGGTTCCTAAAAGTGGAGACCCCAAACAAGCTTTTATAGATCTCCACGTGTCTTTGCCAAAATAGTTGTTGAAAACATTGAAGAACCAACAGAGGGTGCCACGTGCCTAGGGTTTGAGAACATTTTCAGATGCTTACTCAAACGTGTCTAAGTATTCCCCAGCGGAAGATCAAGCGGGAAATTTTATCCACGTGTGTCCTTTTCACAACTCCAAAGTAAAACACGGAGGTTCCTCAAAATTCTTCGGCGATCCACCTCTCCTCTGGGCCCAATTGAAAGTTTTGTCCATGTGAACATCTTTGTATGGGCAAAGCCTATGGAAATTTCATTGCCAGGTTCATGGAAAAGATTTGAGTTGAAGCGTGGCTAGGGAGTTTTCCACATTTTGTATCACTTAAAGAAATTGTGCATTTTTCCAATTAAATTTGGCCTGTATCCATTCACTTTTGATTATAGGCTTTGCACGTGGAAAACTTTTCTAGGGCTAAAAGTTGGGGATACTTACTTTTACACCTTTTTACCTTTTCAAAACAAAACTGCTAAAAATTTCAAAATACCTCTATGCGACCCACCCTCTCCACTTTCGATGAAGACTCAACATGTGGCTTTATCTGGGCACTTGCGCAGGGACGCGCTTCACTTTTATACCTTACTCCATTTCAAAACAAGAGCAAAGAAAAAATCAAAAGTGCTCTGCGACCCACCTCCCTGCTTTGACTTTTTAATGTTGACTCAAATATGTGACATTATTTGGTCCCCAGTGGAATTGCGGCTCATTTTATAACTTTTCTCCTTTTCACAAAAGCCAAAATCTTCAAAATGCTCCGATGATCCACCTCTCCATCCTTTGACTTTTCAAACTGCCACATGTCCTTTTGTGGGCCTTAGGCAATTCAGATTATATTTTCATTCCTTTCGCCATAATGCCTCAAAACAAACAAAAAGGGCCCATGCCTTTCTGCATAACCGCTTGATTTATGATAGGTGTACATCTTCTAAGGTCAAAGTAAGAAAATTCCTTTTCCGCTTCACAAATTTTTGAATAGCCAATTAGAAACTATCTGGGCCACTGGACCAATTTAGCATTTTTTACAATTGTGATAAAAGAGAAAAGTTCACCAAATAGACCTGTCATGCTGCATCCAATTAAAACATGACCACGTATGCCCTTTTGGATGTTGGGACAAAATTGATTTACAGAGGAGACACAATCATGGAAGATACTCCAACATTCACGTCCAATTTTTTTTCCGCATGGATCACAAGACTTTGTAAATAATGATTCCCTTGGTTGAATGTGATCCACGACCCAATTAAAGGACCGACTAACATCATACTGTATGAAGGACTACGATTCTTTTAGACCAAAACCCATACAGGTGGACAAAAAGTGCATACAATCAGCCAGAGTTAAGAAATCTATGAATAAACTGGTTAGTCCATGTCACGAAACTCATAAGGACCACTAGTGACACACATGCCAAGAGCTCCATATATGTCACTCTGATGCCATTTGTTGGACCATAATTTCCGTTAGACCAAAACCCAGTTTTGTTAAGTCTCTTCTACAATCTCTAGAGTTAGGATCTACGAGAGGCGGTTAGATCCATGTCAACGAAACTTATGGGTTGAGCTAACATGGACACACATGCCAACAAGAATGACTAAGTTTCCAAAAGATATAATATACGCCCAAGATGGAGTAGAAAGGTCCCTATTTCTATAAAGATTTGTGGATGCCCACCCAAAGTATAAAATAGTCCTATTGGGGTGCGCAGAGGGGATTGGGGGCATGCTGGAAAAATGAATGCCGTCCTAGCTGGGTGCTAGTGTCTTCACAGTAATTCCGATGTCGAAGTACTGAAAATGGTAGCATCTTGGAAGCAGAGAAGTGTAAGCATCCAAAAGAGGAAATATACAAGTAAGAAAATATGACCAAACCTTAACACATTTGATCAACATATATAGTTCTATCTTCATTTGGAATCATATGTAATAATGGTCAAAGAATGAATCAGGACTAGATTAGATACCCATCTATGCATGATTCGAGTAAATTGTATATTTTCCCCCAAAACATGTTATTTTGGTGAGACAATCCTTTGATAACATAAAGTAGATAAGCCTTATGCATGTTAAATCCTAATAAACATGTATATTGATGGCCAATAAGTTAACTCAGACTAGAGAGCTATGCGTACAAAGTGTGAAGTGATAGAAAATGTGACAGGTTCGAAGTCTAGAGACGAGCTACTAGTAAAACGACAGTGGTGATGATGAAGGACATAGGGTGAGAGAATATTTTTAGATGTCTATGTTTTACCTGTTGTTGATGTATTTTGATGTGTGAAGAAGTGTGCTTAATGTGACTACTTTAGTGTCTCCATTCAGGACATACCTACAAAAGCTAAAAGAACAAACAAGTAGTCAAAGTCATGTCTATGAAAATTTCAATCCAAATGAGTAAAAAGTGTGTGAAAAGTGAAAAGGAACATGCGCACCCATATGGTTTTCATGACTGCAAGTTCACCAAGAGACCTATAAGGTGATCTTGAAGATGTCATACTAAGAACTAGTTCATTTTACGATCTCACACCAGTTGCCACTGAGTACAAGTTTTTTAGGAATAACTCACGCACAAGTATGAATTCTTTTGCTAGGGAGAAATGTTCTCCAGTCAGTTAGGTACTCAAATAATTTAAATGCTCTGCATTGAATGTGTAAACACCACTGTAGATTCTGTGTAACAACACCACATGATAACTAGTATTAAAAACTAACGTCAAACGTCAGAAAAGAAGGTGTAGTACGATGCATGTCGTAGGTGACTAACAAGGGGACTACAATTGTCCTGTAAAAGCCACTGTGTAATATACTATTAACCTCCTGTGTGTTTTTACTTAGTGAGCATATATAACTTGTGTAACTTCCCCTTATGATTGGAGACAATCTAGGACAGGGTCTGGGGTGCACTCAGGTGGTATTGTATGTTGGTATGGGCACTAGTTTATGTCTTTTCGTGAAGACCCAAGTAAGGTTCTAGGTGGCTTTCTAAGACTTCAAAATGACAACGTAGAGAGACTGTGTGTCTGTACCATGTTAGATATTACGATGACTGTAAGAAGTCTTACTATATGGGGTTGACTTATTCACCCAATGGTCACTGCTTCTTCCACGCTCATTTATGGTCACATTTGCAACATCTCATACGTGAGTATTCGTTTGCCTAATAAAACCCCAGGACAAGACCAACTAATGTTCTAATATAGGGGAGGGAGTGTGCTTGCTAAAAACTATAGGCACATGCAAACAAAGTGGATGGAAACAAGTGTTATCCATAAGGGTAAGCACACGTGTATACATGCTATCGTAAAACTACAAGATCCGGTAAGCTAGTAAGCAAGATGACAATGTAGATAAGAAATAACACAGAAAAAATTAGACCATGAAAAGCTACGTGGTCTAGACATGGGACATTGCACTCACCGATTTTGCAATTTGCTGTAATCAAGGACAGCCAGTGGACGCTGAGTTTGCATAACAAAAAAGACCAGAGATTCATTGTAATGACATAAGGAAAATCCCACAATTACAATAGCATACAATGAAAAGAAGTTATGAACATTAACCATAGTAAGAGACAACCATCCGGTGGTATAAGAGTTCTTGCAAGAGAAAGTGTCTCCACATGAAGCACCTCATTTGAGAAGTGTCTGAGAAATGGATCCCCTAAATTATGTCAAGATGCGTATAATCAGGTATGAATCGCATTTTCGATGCTTCAGATATGTCAATCAAGACAGTAGTATAAATACAAACATGGTAACACCGATAACAGTTTAATAGGAAAGATGGATTCCATTTTTTCTCTCAGGAGCCAAATTGGTTATGACTTTGTTTACGCATAGCCCAGTTAGCATGCCATGGAAACATCTATGATCAATTCGATGATATTGATTCTTGGTGTAAAGTGCCTATCCATCCCCACACGTCGAGCAAGGAAAGTGAATGTGTATATATATGACATAACAGATAGGATGCAAATACGTTGATATCAATATGACATAGTAATGAAAGTTTACACATGTGAGTAATAAGTAAGAAAGAACATATGTGTGACCAAGATATGTTGTAACCGTCTGTGGGTGAGTGATGATACGAATGGAATACCGAAACCAACTGAGCTAATGATTTAGGAGCTGCATGTCTCTCGAGTGATTATTCCATGACGCATGAGATTCATTTATAAATTCCGATTATATTAAACTAACTAATCTAATATTTATTAGTTACGATCTAATGTCTTTAGATTTATTTAGATTACTATTAATATGGTTGTGGATATTTATATAGTCTCTTTATTTATTTTTAAATAAGGTAATACGAGTGATTTTTAAGGGATCAAGAAACCTGTAAAACCAAAAAAGATAGGCATGAAGGTACATACATAAAACGAAAAGAAGAAGGGTCCAAGTCCATAAACAAACTAAAGTGAAACTCCACCAAAAACATCATATCTAGGACAAAAGGAAACATTCATAGCAAAGGCAAGAAAAAACAAACTTTAACCAACCTCAATACATGTTGCTACACCAACCAACCTAGCAAGAATCAAAGGTTGGTTTAACCCATGGAACACACCCTCCATGAGATATTAAGTTCATCTAAGTTGAAATTTTGATGTTTTCCTTCTAATTTTAATTTTCATCAAAACCATATCATCCTCCACTTGTTTTGGGATCACTGTTTTTCATGAGGATGGATCAGTAAACATAATTTTCAAAAATATCCTCTTGTTGCCGCTAATAGAATCTTCTTTCTTCAATTCTATTTTTAATCAGATCAGCATGGGTCGACCCAAAGGGAGCAACAATTCGAAAAGCTTGTTGAAAAAAAATGAACACTAAACCACTAATACTAATGGAGAAACAAGGGTTTTGTCCATATGCTGAATATTCACCTTATCTTTTCTTGTAATCCTCCGAAGAATCATCTAGATCACGTCACTCCCATACCCAACAATACTAGGTGCAAATCCTTCCACCAGGGAGAACTTTTCATTTGCTTTATTTTTCACGACTCCTCTTATAGTTAGAGGCTAAGGGAAACAAAGAAAAGCATTTTCCTGCATCGAAGGGTAAAAACCTTCATAGCCAAACCAGTTGGGGTAGAATATTGTTTCAAAAACCTAAGTTCTAGGGAAGTTAGTAAAACAACCGTGTATCTATATCCCCCAAAACAAATGCATAGTTAGAGGGATGACAACTTGAGTTTGTAGAATCAATATCCAGCATTATCCAAGCATTTCCATGATTCATACTGTTCCTTCTCCCCCCAAAATTTAAAGTGAAGATTAGCAAAGTGCAACCTATATGGGATGAAATTAAAGGTTTCGATGGTAGGGTTTAAAGAGGATACCATGGGTTTCAATAATTACAGGTGTTTTTGGAGTTACTAAATCTTAGAAAAAATTATATCTATATATTCAAGAAGATTTTAAAAAACTATGAAAATCGTCTGTATACGGGGTAAATATCTACTCTTACCTTCATAATTTGAATGGAAGGCCCCACCAACCACAGTCACAAAAGAGAAAATGAACCCATGTTGGATGAATTTTGTTTTCTACGTCAAACACTTTTTCTACACAGGTAGGGTCTCTTTACATTTTTAGTAGTTTGTTAATATGTATAATTTTTAGGATTATACAATAAATAACTAATTATTACTATGATACTCAATATTTGCTTCTATTATGTTAACAAGTAAACACCATATTGATATATTTCATGGTCCACTTTAAAATTGTACATGTACGATTTTAATGGATCTACTATTGTGAGACTTTTTTGTTGAAACACCTAATAGTTAAATAGACTTTATATGATTTAGAGTATTGTGCACTCTAAATTTTGAAGTTGATACAAAACAAGAATTAATGTAAATATTAGATAATTAATGCAAGTATCATCTCAATTTGACATTTAAATAGCTAATCGACATAAACATTTTAATTCTATATGCCTCTTGGTTAATTTATTCTTCTACATAAATATTGTCACACAGAATCTACACTATCATCAAATAATGATGAATTGATTTCCCTCCTAATTATAGCCCAACAACAATTTTTTTTCTCACGGATAGAGACTTGTAAATAATAACCAGGCTCTGTGAATCCATGACCTAGAAGGAACCCGACAAATGGCATACTGGTGAAGGAAAAGAATTATGCACACCCCGTACAGGAGGACAGAAAGTGCATAAAACCAGCAAGGTAAGAATTTTGAACAAACAGGAGGGTCGAGATTAATTGAGCAGCAATGTGTCTCCTAACAAGAGCACCATTTATTATGTACAATATGAAGGACTATTCTGAAAGAATTTTTGTTAAGCTCCCACATTATTTTCACGCAAATCCAATCCATGCAAACCTAACTTCGGGTTGAGCTAACTGGGAAATAACAAAGAATGAAAGTTTTTCCTAAAGGAATATACATGCGGCCAAGATAGAGTCAATAATCCTATTTCTTCTATAAAGATTGTGTATTCCCACGCCTGTAGAATATCCCCATTTCCACCGTTGGGAGGATGATGAAAATAAATCTTGCTATTGTATTTTCTCTTCCCAATTCCATGTCCTTACTTCCTTACTCCAATGTCTTGTGGCTCTAACCAGAAGGATGCCATCCATGGGAAGCCCCCAAAGGAGAGTTTATTATCAATCTTACACATTTGAACCCATACATTTCCTTTCATTTTCACAAAGGTAAAACAGCTCAAAGATGAATATTTTATCAAACCCTGTGCAGATCGAATAAATATAGATGTCCAGAAAAACATATTTTTTTTAATCCTTGTTTCAATGTCCATATGCCTTATGCATTTTGATCCATTCATGTTATCCAAGCTACTAATTGACTCAGACTAGGAGGAGGATTGCGTACAAATTGGAGTTTAGAAATCTGACTTTCTCGGTCCAGAGCGGGCTGCTAGGAAAACCAACAGGTCTGACGGAAGTTGAGGATGTGATAGTTCTAGGATGGGGAGAAAAATCACTGGTTTAAAGTGACACCATTATTTTTTTCATTCAGGAATTACCACCAAGCTAGAAGTTAGAAGAGTACAAATCCCTGAGAACACTTCGGTGGTTTACCGGTTTCCTATGATTACCACAAACCTATATGTTTTCTGACTCAAGTGTCACCAAAAACCTAAATGTGTTGGAGGCCTCTCAACTGGTACAACTTTGGTTGTTTTCTCATATTTTCAACAAAACCTTCTACACAATAACCAAGCACTACTTTAATCTTTGCTCCTCACAATGTCTCCATTCAGGAGGTACAAATAAGAAAATGCTCTGCATTTTATGGAACACTTGCACACAATGAAACAACACATATAACAAAAAAATAAACAACTAAAAAAACGTCACCAAAGAAATGATGCGACCCCCGTCCGTAGGTGACTAACGAGGGGACCCCAATTGGTCCGCAAACCTCTGTGTTTCCTTGAGCCGCCTAGGTATGTTTTCCTACTTAGTTAGCTATTAACTTTGAGGCCATTATATCAAACAATCTCCACCACCTCGCAGCACGCGCTAATAGTTTTGTTGGTCTGCGAAAAGTATTCCATGTCCATGGTTGTGGTGCTTTTATACGAATTAAAATGACAACGTATAGGAATGGTATCTGACGACTAGATCATACATGAGTAAGGATAAGGAGTCTTACAACGTGAGTTGTTGTCCTCGGTGGTCACTGCTTCTATCCCACGCTCACGTGCCACATTTGAAGATACCATACGGAACATTCGTTTGTATATAAATCCCCTACAGGACCCAACTAATTTCTATATTCCCACCCCCGATCGATTTGCACGCTCTATAGACAACAAAAACGCTAAGAAGCTCTTTCATGAGGGGTTTGCCACTGTAACTTTCTAATCTTGACTACTAGATCCGTTACTGTATAATGTTCTACTTAACTCTTTTTCTCTACTTCTACTGCTCTTCCACATCAACATGACTAGTGGTCTCATGGACATTGCATTAACCGATGCGGCGAGCTCGCTTAACCCCGGAATCCATTCGACGCTATTTGGATACTAAGAAGACCAGAGATTCATTGTTCTGATGTAGGAATAACTATTACTAGAAATGAAACGGATTTATGTCCCTTAACCAATAAGACTCTTCCGGCAGCATAATATTTTGCATAAAGTTCGCCACAAGAAACTCCTCATTGAAAGTGTCTGAAAATGGACCGCTAATTGTTTAAGAGAGAATGTTTGAATCGCCTTTCATCTTCACATATGTCACTCAAAAACATGGTATGCGCCAAACAATGTTCTTCGATAACAGCTAAAATGCCAGTGAGAGTTTTTCCAATTTTTTTCTCCTCTATGCCAAATTGGTTCTCTTTGTTTACCGCACAGCCCCAGTTACAGGCCTGCAAATGGATGATAATCAATTCGATTGATACGTTCTTTGGTGTTGGTGGCCTTCCATCCCCACACACGTCGAAGCAAGAAATCATTGAGACCATGACATACAGGGAGGAGCGCCAAAAAATTGAATGATTTATTAGAATGAAAACAATGCAATAATTACAAGAAGAAATAGTTCTAAGAGCGGTGACACCGTCTCACGGGAGGAATGCTACGAAGGCATACCGAACCGACTAGCTAATTATTTAAACAATGTATTACTTTTTCCAACGCATAGTCATTTATAATTCCGCGCATGTTTATATTAAACTAACTAATAGTATTTAGTAGTTACGATCTAATGTCTTTAGATTTATTTAGATACTATAATATGTTTTATTATAACTATTAATATGGTTGTGGATATTTATAGTCTCTTTATTTATTTTTAATAAGGTAATACGAGTGATTTTTTAAGGGATCAAGAAACCGTAAAACCCAAAAAGATAGGCATGACGGTTACATACATAAAACGAAAGAAGAAGGGTCCAAGTCCATAAACAAACTAAAGTGAAACTCCACCAAAAACATCATATCTAGGACAAAAGGAAACATTCATAGCAAAGGCAAGAAAAACAAACTTTACCAACCTCAATACATGTTGCTACACCAAACCTAGCAAGAATCAAAGGTTGGTTTACCCATGGAACACCCCTCCATGAGATATTAAGTTCATCTTAAGTTGAAATTTTGATGTTTTCCTTCTATTTTTAATTTTCAAAACCATATAATCCTCCACTTGTTTGGATCCTTGTTTTCATGAGGATGGATCAGTAACATAATTTCAAAAATATCTTATTGCCGATAATAGAATCTTTCTTCAAATTACTATTTTTAATCAGATCAGGGGTCGAGCCCAAAGGGAGCAACAATTCGAAAGCTTGTTGAAAAAAATATGAACACTAAACCACTAATACTAATGGAGAAACAAGGGTTTTGTCCATATGCTGAATATCACCTTATTCTATTTCTGAATCCTCCGAAGAATCATCTAGATCACTCCCCATACCAAACATACTAGGTTGCAAATCCTTCCACCAAGAAAGCTTTTCATTTGCTTTATTTTTCACACTCTTATAGTTAGAGGCTAAGTGAAACAAAGAAAAGCATTTTCTGCATCCGAAGGGTAAACCTTCATAGTCCAACAGTTGGGTAGAAATATTGTTCAAAAACCTAAGTTCTAGGGAAGTTAGTAAAACAACCGTGCTATCTATATCCACCAAAAAACATGCATAGTTAGAGTGAGTGTACACTTGAGTTTTAGAATCAATATCCAGTCATTTTTCCAAAGCATTTCCAATAGATATCATACTTTCCTCCCCCCAAATTTAAAGTGGAAGATTAGCAAAGTGCACCTATATGGGATTGAAATTAAAGGTTTCGATGGTAGGGTTGAAAGATGGATACCATGGTTTCATAAGTAAAAGGTGTTTTTGGAGTTACTAAATCTTAGAAAAAATTATATCTATATATTCAAGAAGATTTTAAAAACTATGAAAATCGTCTAGTATAGGGGTAAATATCTACTCTACCTTTCATAATTTGAATGGAAGCCCCAACCACAGTCCACAAAAGAGAAAAATGAACCCATGTTGGATGAATTTGTTTTCTACGTCAAACCACTTTTCTACAAAGGTAAGTGTCTCTTTACATTTTTAGTAGTTGTTAATATGTATAATTTTAGGATTATACAATAATAACTAATTATTACTATTATACTCAATATTTCTTCTATGTATGTTAACAAGATGTAAAACACCATATTAATATATTTCATGGTCCACTTTAAATTGTACATTTACTATTTTAATGGGATCTACTAGTGTGAAGACTTTTTTGTTGAAACACTAATAGTTAAATAGAATTTTATATGATTTAGAGTATGTGCACTCTAAATGTTTGAAGTTGAATACAAACAAGAATTAATGTAAATATTAAGATAATGTAATGCAAGTTCATATCAATTTGAAATGTAAAGTCTAATCGACATAACATTTTAATTCTATATGCTCTTGTTTTAATTCTTCTACATAATATTGTCACAAGAATGCTACACTATCAATCAAATAAATGATTAATTGATTTCCTAATTATAGCCTAAGTATAATCATTTATTTACGAGTCTTTATTAAATTTAATTTACGACTCTATCAACATGCAAGCAAAAAAATCCAGTGACATTTTATTCATCGACCCCTAATAGGAACCAGGGAATAGTGTGGATAGTGATTCAAGCTAATGGTGTCGTATATATTGGATTTAACTTTTAAATAAGATATAGAAATTTTTATTACAAGGAAATGTCTCATAGAGAGACTCCTTCAATTTATTATATTTTACAATAATGTAGAACTATTTAGAACTATCAATAATGTTGCACAATGTAATATAAATGTGAACAAAATATAGATATGTCCAATAAAGTTTAAAAATATATTTAAAATAAAGTGGGAGTGTGCCTACAAAAAAATGAATCATATACTGTGAAATATCTAATGTATAGTATTTCTATATAGGAGTAGGAATTTATTGATCTCCTTTGAAGCCAATTGAAAAAACAAATAAATTTGAACTTGAAAATATTTTAAATGAATATCAATTCAAATTTTTATAATTTTGATCCACAATTGTTATGTAGATCATATACATTATGTTTGCATGTGGGTATTTTTAAAGAATGTCTTATTTGGTTCTTGTATATAGTTAAAAATATTCAGTCTTGTTTAATGAATAACTTTTTCCACTAAAGAAGTTCTTTCCTACATTAAAAAAATCCTATACACTCCATTGTATGGCCAAGATATTAGGATTCATTTTATAATTGAGTATTTTAAGTACCAAGAAAAACTTCTACATGATAAACAAATCGAAATTAAATCAAAATTTGAATATTAATTGTTAACAATTCATATACATGTTGAAATCTTACCACAATACCTTGGGAAATTGTATTGTATTCAACATATTTGTGTACTAACCATATAACTAGGAAAAAAATCTTAAATTGCTGTTTCTAAAACATTGACATATATCTATCTTGAAGTGTAAATTTTATATATTAATAGGACATAATCTAAAAAACCTTATTTGAAAAATTAAATATTGTGGCTATTTTACAGGAAGATCATTATTAACTTGTTGAATTTTTAATAAAACCTTAACCTTATTATATATTTTTTTATGATACAAATTATATCCAAACGTTTTATAGTAGATGGTTACATAAAATTTCAAACATGATAGCGAATGTAACCACTTTCTAATAAAAATGTAATTTTACAAGGTATACATATTACTTCGTAAATAATATATTTCTTATATATCTATTTATATGTTTTAATAGTCTTAAACTTAATTCTTACATAAAAGATGGAATAACAACACATGATAAAAAGTGTATATGAAGCAATATTAAATAATAAAAAGTAAACTTGCACAATTGATCCAAACTTCTTGTTGTGTGTGTGTGTGCTTGTGTGTTTTTATGGAGAAAATAGTAGAAAAGAATAACATATTAAATTATATTTTTTTATGTCTATATACACAACATAGAAATAGTTGTCACTAAAATACTCCATAATATAATGTAGATTCACATATCTCTTGTGATGATGGAATGCATGCTCGATGAATTCATGTTCCCTAAACCTAATATTATAGGAGAAATGGTAGCAGTGGTGGATATTAAAGCTTGTAGTGGGGGATTCACGACCCCAACATGACATGACCACTAACCTTGGTTGTATTTTTTCAAACAAGGGCACCATTTCAAGTGGAAGTTATGAAAATAGAGACCCCAAAAAAGGTTCATCTCCTTTACCCTCCAAACAGGGAAACAACGTAAGCCATGATCTTGAGCGCAGAAGGGTTTAAAAACTAGCAATGATGCTCTGAATGGAAGAAGTAAAGTTCATGCCATGTAATTTTCTACTATGGTTTTCCAAACATCCAAAAGATAACATTGAAAATGTTGGCAGATTTTTAAATCTCTCACAAAAGACTTTGGTGCTGATGATAGAGGAGGATCGGCTATAAAAGGTTTTCAAGGAGGAGGTGAATCTGTCCCATCTTGGCCTCATTTGTAAGTTTCAAAATTTTCATACCAAATCTATCCTAGCAACTTGATTGGATTTATCTAAGATGGAAGGAAAATATTAAAGGTAAGATTGAGCTTTATCCCTATTTTACAGGTTATTTTCATTGTTTTTATCCAATTCTCTTAAGAAATGGATTTATGTTATGTTTGTGGAGCTTGTTTTCATGTTAGAGTTTGGTACAATTGGATATTTTTATGGCGGGTCCCGCTCACCGGTGAGTGGGGTCAAGGGGGTTTGGGGGGGGTGAAGCCCCCGAAGAAAATTTTTCATGGGTGGTTTACCAACCCACGGGTAATGGGTAACCCATTATAGGCTGGTTTTGGGCCCATGGATTTTCGATACACATTGTTTTGTAAAATCACCTCTTCAGATACCTATTGATGTACTTATATATAGATGGACATATAATAGGATTGAGATGAGTGTTTTTTGTGAAGGTAAATAGTGTGTGTGAATTCAAGTGCAAAATTCGGGGAGGGGTTTGTTGAGTGCAACTCCAAACAAGATCTGGTTATTGTAGTTGTGAAGACTATTGGCTTGTAATAAAATCTGAGAAAGTTTTCTTGGTGGATGTATCCCACATTGGGGTGAACCACGTTTAAATATTGTCTTCGTGTTTTGCATATTTCATTTCTGCAATTTCTATTCATACTTCTTATTATTGCGATTCTGAGGAATTATTTCGCATTAGATTCTATTAATTCCTAACAGACTAAAATTTATGGCCAACATTAGGTTTGCGGTGAAACATTGGATCATGTCCAAGCCCTATGTTTTGTGTTTTGATCCTCTATTAGACACCTTCGATACCTACCCTATTTGGGTCTTCCTATCACGAATCCCATTACAACTTTGGAATATCTCATTCCTTATTGCTATAGGTGATACTTTAGGTTCCTTTGGAAAATTAGATGATAAAATTTCTGAGAAGATTCACACAACTAATACTAGAATGTTGGTAGATATTGATACCTCCCAAGACCTTCCAATATAAAATTAGTATACAACTCTTTGACATATAGTGGTTGGAGAAGATTGACTATGAGGGTTTAGCCTAGTTCAGATGCCATTGTTTCTCTTAAATGAGTCATCTCTTAAATCACTATGAGTATAGAAGACACAAGATAAGAAAAAAAAGCAACATTATATAAGAACTCCCTTCATAAAAATCTAATAGTCAGTTCTAATTCCGATCGAGTTTAGGAGATCCCTTCAATGATAGCCACTCACCTCCCAAAAACATCTAGAGAAGGGAACCAAAATAAACCCTGGGATGGCATTGGATTTGTAACACCCCCAAATTTTGATGTTCTAAAACCGCATTAATACTTAAATGATTATCTAGAAAGTTACAGAAATATTTTCCTTTTGTTTTTAAGTTACAAGAATGTCAAACCCTAATACACTTTTTAATTGAATTTCCACTAGCAATTCCTACTCTACAAAGGATAAATTAGGTCTAGATTATTAATTATTTATTTTGAATCCACTTTTTAATGTCAAATAAATTTACAATCACTAGGTAAGTGATCAATAATTCCTTTCACTAGGTTAAATAGTTTTCTCTCTTGCGAATTAACATTTAATCCACATCTAATAAATCATTATCCTTAGTAACCTAAGTCCACTTAAATTAGTTTGTTTAATGTCCATTGATTTAATTTATAAAACATACTAAGAACTAAATAAATAACATAACATACAAGGGTATTAAAATGGCCCCATTCACCCATTTACACATGTCTTTAAAATTATTTAAAACACCCTTAATATTCATTCTTACCTAACAATTGTAGTATTGATTCACAACCCCTGGATCAAATCAATAGGGACCCACAAGATTAGATCTACCCTAGAGAAACCCTAATCATACTTAAGGGGTGTCTTATAAAACATTTCTTACCGTAAGCTCATTCATTTGGTTTCTTTGGATTGCAGGTTGAAGGAGTGGATGCCATGGGTCAAGGGAAAGCCATGAAGGAGTCTTCTTGGACCCAATGTGCAAGGATTAGGGGATTCCATCTAATGGCTCCTCCTTTAGAATTAGTTGAATATTAGATTAATCATGCTTCCTATTTATTTAGTTTTAATGCAAATATATATCCTAGAATCTGGGTTGATATCTATTGTTGATTAGTTTTCTATATTTCTTCATTGATGGGGAAACAAATTTTTTGTAGATCAAGGGTTTTAAGGTATTTTAAATCCCTTTATGCATCTTCAAATATGGATCCAACAAACATACACGGCCTATATAGGATGGATCTACATCTAGGTGAAGTTTAGATCCATAAGAGCCAATGGTTTGGCCAGAAAAAATGTATAAAAAAAACATCCACAGATAGGTGAAATGACGATGGTCTATTAACCTACTGCGGTAACCTTTGTGCTACTGATGTCGGTTCCATTACCGACGTTGGTTTCTGAAGCATCTGTATATTTTTAGATTATCAATATCTTTAAATGCAAAGGATATTGTATTTGTACTAGGATTAATTTATAGTTCAATTTAAAGATAGCATAAACAGACTCAAAGGTATTTGATTCATACAAAAGCACCACACATGTCATTCAAGTTTGAAAATGTACAATTTATGTAGTATACAATAACCAATGTCGGTCATAGGAATACCAACGAAAGTTCATTCATCGCCACTGGTTACAGTCAATTGAGTCTATTTTGTGAATTTTAACATATCTTTCACATTTATGATTTACACTTTTCTATATGACATTTCCAACAATCATACATTAAATTTAAGGTTTATTGAGCAAGTCATAATGTCATCTAAGTTGAGATATAAGCTAGAAGTTAAAATTTCAAACTGTAATCATAAAATAGTGATTGTTGTCGGTACTGTGTACATCGACACCTATTTAGTCTAACCGGTGCAGGGTCACCATGTAGGCCAGAGAGCTCTAAAAATGATTTTTTGAAGGAAAATAGATGTCAAGAGATAAATTTAACTTTACATATATCAAAAATAGAGAGTGTTTAACTATTTCAAACTAAAATGAAATTATGAAAACATTTCCAATTCATTTTGTGATCAAACATTAAAATTTACAACTTTCTTTTCTTTAAACACAAGTTAAATTGTAAACATGATGTCCATTTTAATTCATTCCTTTATATAAAACAATTTCAAGAGAATGGAAAATACACATTATTTTAATGATATTTCCTCAAATATGATATTACAACTTAATACCAAAATATATAATACAACTTTTCTTTCTATACAATCTACTAGTCTTCCACCTTAAGCGGGAATCACAATAAAATCTCTATAATGAATGATTTCTTTTAATTTCCACAATTCTCCAAATCCCAAGTCTTCCACAAGAGATCCACATTTTCTTCACTTTAATGACAGCAACAAAAATGGGGGGAGAGGCAACACTCTCCACCCAACCAATAATCCAATGAGGGGAAGAAGCAATCTTCCTCATTGGCCCCCGAGCCCCAACCACAATGCAATAAGGTATGGATACAACTCATGGAAACAACACAATGCTTCCAAAACACAACATAAATTTTCACAACCATTTCAAACACATTCATTACAAGAAAACAAACACAATAATACAACTTTTCAAAATACAAAAGGCTTGAAAAGAAAGCCAATGGAGCAAGGATCTATGGGGAGATCACTTATGCCTCCTAATGGGATTAGATTCCCACCTTAAAAACCCTTCAATATACATATAAAAACCCCTAAACAAATCTTATGCCTCCCTCAATATCCTCTTATGCCTCCCACATTATTTTATGCCTCCCTACAATCTCTTATGTCTCCGTCATACGAATCAAGTAAGAAATGCAAGCATTTTATTTTCGAAGGTGGTGCACCCAACCTAACTCTGTCCCAAAACATGAAATAAAATCTTATGCCTCACTACATATAATATTCCCTTCATCTTATCCTACACCATACTTAGGCATTCTACACAAGAACCCAACAAGCATACCAAAACATTGAATAGCATACAAATATACACATATAAGGGAAAACAAATAAAACAAGGGTGTAGGTCTTACCTTTCCATGGTAGAGATTAATCAAAGACTAACACACCAATCTCCTTCAAGCTCAATCCAATTCCAAGAAGATCCAAACATTCAAAAAGCACTCCAAGACTATCCAACTCCAAAATACAAGAGCAAAAATAAAATGAAGCAACCCGCAAACAAAAATTTAAACTTGCATAAATAGAAAAATGAGAGAGGAGGATGAGGTGGTTCCATGGAGGATTCCACATCACTTATCCTCAAATCCATATCATAGGTAAAACCTCAACCCCAATGAACAATAAATTGGTGGTTGAGAGGAATGACAAACCTCTTACACACAATCCAAACCCACACCCCCTAAGGAAAAACTTTAAAACCCATGTTGCAATAAATGTAACTTTTC
Source organism: Taxus chinensis (assembly GCA_019776745.2). NCBI lineage: Eukaryota > Viridiplantae > Streptophyta > Pinopsida > Cupressales > Taxaceae > Taxus > Taxus chinensis. The sequence goes on along the minus strand of CM034152.1, from coordinate 638,963,457 downwards.
TCTTTAAAAAACACATGATGGGGTCTATTTGTAAGCCCCCAATCCATAGGTAGCATTGGTATGATAAATTAAGAGGTGTGGGACAAGCTTAGCTAGTCCCATAAGCTTCTAAAAATGACCCTTAAGACCAAATCCGAAATTCCAAGGTAAGGTAGAGTGAACAACACTCAAAGTTACTTACGCTAAATCAATATCGGATAGTCCAAAATACCAACAACTCTAATAAATGACTCCATTTTTCACATCCCCAAATAACTTAATAACATGATTTATTTACTTAATAAAAGCACATTAGTCAATAATGATTAAATAAACTACATCATAAATTAATCACATACTCTACAATAAATAAACATAAATAAAGTAAAAAGAGAAAGAATTGCACACATGACCATGGTCACAATTGGAGTTCATCCACCCCATGAAGACCCCCTAACAAAATAAAAAAAACATAACACAAGATGTCATGGTGACTATTATCTCTCAAAATTGCACCCCGCAAAGAGATGACTGCAAGTGTTCTAAGCTTGATCTGAATCTCTCTATTTAAAAGATACAATGGAAGCACCTTAGGTCTATGGGTATACCTATTGTTGAGGTGAGTCTCTAGTATCAAGGTCGGTTCCTTTTTTATTTTTCCTAAACTAATTTTTAGGGATTTAGAGGGTAAAAAATGACTATAAATGAATTGAAAACTGGGGTGATACACCAAAGTTGTTGAGGGATTTGGCTGAGTACATGCACAACTATTTTGAGAGTGGATTCTAGTTACACAAACCAATAGTTGTCAGCAGAATATTAAGGCAAAACACTTGATGTATTGAGGGAATGATTCACAACAATATTGTTTAAGATAAACATGCACACTAATATTATGCAGAAATTACTAAATTTGCAGCAAGGTAAGATGATTAATCAAGGAATTTGACATTCACAAGAAATAATAAGGTATACACAACACTGAAAGGAAGAAGATAATTGGAAAGGTAGAAATCAATTCTCATTCAAAGGGAAAAACTGGCAAAATATTCTTCAACACTCCCCTATCTAAAAATTCCTTCTTTTGTGATTTGTAATTGCACACAATATATAGCAAAAATTATTCACCCATTATTTTCCTAACATTCACCCCCATCCTAAAAATAGGCTAAAAATTCTACTTGCCCATGCATCTTATTTTTTATCCTTTATCTTGAATAAATAAAGAAATAAAATAAATATGTTAATATAATGAGGCATCAATATCCTTGATTCAAAAAATTCCATACATTCCTTTCAAACTGCAGTTGAATGATCCATTTTTAATAAAGTAAGATGAAAAATTTGGCTAATAATAGCCTTTTATTGCTGTGTAAGTATCCTTCAATGTGAATGCAATCTCTATCTTACATAGTTCTTTATGTGACATTTGCAACTTGATCCAATTTTAATGACACTTAAGCTAAGACCAACCTTCTTTATGTGCATTGAAGCATTTGCAACTTGATCCAATTTTGCAATTGTTATAATCCCTTTGGCATAGATTTTGATCTTTTATTCTTCTTCTTTGGATGCAAATGCAAAAATTATTCTCCCTTCGTGCTTGGAAAAAAACTCACGTGTGAGCAAAAATAATTCCTTTATCTTTCCTGACTTAGAAGAAAAATGTAAAATATTCGCCCAAAGTGTGGGAACCACTTGTAGGATCTGATGTTTACATTTGTGGACACATGCTCAAATTTTATCTTTTTGTGGATTTTTTCTTCTTATGGATGGCATGCAAAACATAATACTATATAAAATAATTCCATCCCATTGTGGGGAACACCTAATTATTCATTCTTCTCCACTTATCTTATCACCTTTATGATTACATGTAGAAAACTATCCTTTCCTCCTTGTTTGATGTTCTTTGGCCAGATTAAGGTATATTTTTCTTTACTTAAGGTAAGGAATATTTTGGCATCATTAGCCCCCTTTTGAAAATATACATGTCTTATACCATAGTGGAGGCACATCATTTGGTCTTTTTGACTTGGCAATGTGATATATTATTGTTTAGCCCTTTAAAAATATTTACGAATTTTTTTTAGGACCCCTCAATTAAATTTATCATCGCAAGGTATGTGGCCACATTTTGTAAGGTCAATGGAAATGATTAATTCTTGGCTTGCTCCCCTTCTCATGCTAAAACAACCCATCATTGTGTTGGTGTATTTGATTTAATCTTGATTAAACTACTGTGAAGATGTGGTTAGAGACCCGTGGTTTGCATTGAATTTGTTGTTGATCTATGACTGTTGATTCTAGTACATGAGTGATCTCCACCATTCGAGTTTGAGTTTTCTATCCTATGTGAGCTTCATGTGTATAATCTTGTTGATTTGTGACTTTGGCCTCCATGATAGATCTGGTTCAAAGCTTACTTGCAGGATTTTATGTGCATTATACTTGATATCTTTTGGTCTTCTAGTGTGGCAGTTTCCTTTTATGCATGAGTATGGGGTGGAAACTCTAAAACATCCATCAATATTTTCATTTTAATTTATGTGATCTAGTTTTTTTTCTAGTATGTTTGTTCTCTGCCATTGTTAACAATTTTGAAGCTTTAACACTGCATTATTTTTTGTTTGCATTGTTGTTGCTTGATCTCGCTAGAAGATCTCAAACAACTCAGCTATGAGATGATATTTTGAGCTTGATGATTATGTGAACAAACTGATTATTCATAGCCATAGGTAATTTATTTCTAACTGGGCTGAATCTCATCTTCCAGTCAAAAGGTATGGAAATCCACTTCACGTCCTATATTTCTTATGTGAAGCTCTGGTTTTGATTTCTTGCATTTATTTTAAGATCTGGGTTTGCTTATTTCTTCTAAATATGTGCTTTATTCAAGATGGGCTTTGTCTTTAACTGTACATTGCATAGCTTTTGATTATATTTGTTTCTGTATTACTTTCTCTATTTTCATTTGAAATATTTGATCTAGCCTACTTCATTTATTACTCGAGGCAACACACTCTACGATGAATTTCTACTTCTAGATTGCATTCTTTAAAATGCGAGTTGTATTGACATTTTTTGGGTTCTCCATTTTCCCACAGTTCCTTCATATTTTCTATATTTCAATGGATTATTTTTATGTACCCTTTTTATACCATTCCTTTATGCTATGACTGATCCATTTTGTGGACTTATACTTCCCTCATGAATGAAAGATTTGATCACTTCATTTCATGCTTCTTTTTGCATTCTTTAACATCATTGTACCTTAATAGAATTTCTCTTAGCACATATGATCTATGTTTTCTCTCATTTTTCATCTCTGAAAGGGTATTATCCAATATCTATTGTTCATTGGCTCAAACTATATCTTGATTTGATATGTATTATCTTGAACGGCCACCACTTTTTTTTTTATTTCCAGCATTTTGAGAATTTGTATTTCTCCTTTCAATGGAGACCTAGATATTCCTGGATGTTATGTTTAATATTGAGGGGTCTTTCTCTGACTGATTGCATCTCACCTGTAAATATGACTTGTAACAACATGCTTTGAAATATTTTTTTTTGCATACCTATAGCTTACTAATCTTCAATAGAATATATGCCTTTCAACTCTAATTTTGACATACTTTATATATGTTTTGGATGGTCTGATTAATATTGCAAATTTATAATTGTTTCATTTTGATATATAGTGAGTTGAATGGTAACAAGTATTATGTTTTCTTATATACGCATGCCATTGGTTGGTTCTTGTATGATTTGTTGTGAAACATGAATCTTGTTACTCCTTTTATATGTAACTATAATTTGTCATTCATTCTTTGTAACTGTAATTTTTCATTCATTCATACAACTATTATCATCCCTTTTCTTCTTGAAATATAAATTTTTACTATAGTTGAAGGTTTACAGATAATTAATTCAAACTATTGATGAGATAAGTCATAGATTTTACTTTCTTATCACTTCTTGTATGGATGAATTTTTATAAACTATACTTTTTGACGAGACTGCTTCATTGATGGAAATTTAGAATTCTTCTTTATTTCAATTGTATCCTGAAACTTCAAAAACATTTGTTCGTTAGTTGTAAATAATGGGCGAGGGTAAAAAATTTATCACAGTTGCCACTACTTGTACTTAACATCGAGATTTTTTTTTTTTTAAGGTTGTGCCTTTGATAAATGACTTCTTTATCTTGAAGGTGATATTTTCTTAAGCTCTTGGGAGATTGTTCCTGTTTGAGTTAGAACTCTTAGAAAGTTTGGCAATGACTATAGTAGAACCTTTATTTGAAACGATTCTTGATTGGATGGATTCTATGGCTCTTTTCTTTACTGTGTTGCTTTCTTTTGTAATGGAAACTGACATGTTGTTAGATTCATTCATAATTCCCACATGGTGTGAAATTTTTTATTTGAGTTTGTAACTGTGGTAATTCACTGAAAGTATTCTTTTCTTCACCATGTATAGAAGTAATTATATTGCAATATTTTCTTCTTCTATTCAAAACTAGTGTTGAGATAACTTGATTCACATTTGATTTATTCATTTTTAGATTCTCAATAAACCTTGATAATGCGAATTTATCATTATTTGTATTTAGCTTCCCAATGGCTACTTATAGGAAAGCATATATTGATACACCTCTGCTTTTCTATGCATGATTATGATGTGGCAAATTTGTATTTTTTATTCAACATGCATAAAAAATTTAGAATCCTTCTTGAAGTTTATAGATGCACTTAATAGATTCCAATTGTAATTTCTTCAATTCTTGTGTTTCTATAATTTCTCAATTATTAAAATCAGGATCTGCAAAATGCAATGAATTTTAAAAGATTCCTTGTAGTTGTATGTTGATATTTTAGCTTGATTCTAAGATGGAAATGCCATCTTGTCCTTTATAATGGCTTCTTTAAAGTTTCCATGCTTGTGGTATCTCCTGTAACTATCCTCTTCATGGGTTCTGGTAGAGGTTTGTTAATGAAAATCAAAGATGCGCTTGCTCATTTTCTATGTTTTCATAAAGAATTTTGCTCATTAAAAACCGGGTACTTGTATCTTGCTTACTCACTTATAATTTCTATGTCTTGACGCCTTTCTTCGTATACATATTCTATCTGCATCTTCCTTTTACTAGGACAAATCATAATTTTTTATCATGTAGATTCTTTTAGCAAGTATTTCATTTCTGCACAGTAATTACTTTGCAAAAATTTCTACTCTGTAGTCTGCTACTTGCACCTACACACTTAAACAAATACTTAGAAAATATTTAGTATTTTTGGCCTCTCTCATGTTCCATAGTTTTCTTATTTTATCTTTTATTTTCTAAAATGATTTTTGGGAATCATATGAGCTAATGTAGAATATTTCTCTTTTCAATTTTTTATCTGTCTCTTATGTATCTTATGCATATGAATCATACCTCATGATGTCAGGAGATCCATCTGCACGAAATTAGATAGTACAGGAATATGGATCAAAACCTTGAGCTTGTGACTGATAGTCTTCTTCATCTATTTCTTAGGTACAATGTGAATGTGGATAGCGGGGATGAAGAAAAAGTAAATCTGGAGCTGGAAGTGGAGCAACAAAGATGAAATAAACTCAACGCAATGATGGGTTTTTCATACTCCTTGACTTTGATTTTCATGCACATGCACCTTCTACTTCACTAGTTATGAATTAATTTTGACTTACATCCCACCGATTCTATGGGGAACATTGCAATTCTGTATGAATAAAACATTAAATTCTTGAACTTAGTTTTGTACTTCTTTCTGCATTTTAGTTTTATGTATGGTGTTGGTACCCAAATTGATTCTCCCTCAGAAGCTGAGAAACATCATAGGTTTGGCAGGAAGCTTAGAGACAAGCAGAGCATGTAGTGTGTCATTTTGTATCCGGGTATGAAATGTAGCTTCCTTTTTGTCACTTAGATGTGGAGAAATGGGTAGCACCCTCAAGAGGATTTAACCTATCCTCACTACTTTATGGTTGTTCCTTTCAACCAGGGTGAGAGGACCCTTTCTGTAGCTTGTTGTTTTTAGAGGAGATGGAAATATCTTTCCTTGTGAAATTATTAAGAAGACCTTTAAGAAAATATGATCAATCCAACAAAACCTACCTCTCATGAGTTGTCACTCTAGATAATGGAGATATTTTCTAAGCAAAGTTCAATCCACTAAAAGACAATGAAAACCAGACCGTTTCTATAAGTTTTGGTAGTAGAAATTATGAATTTGCATACACACAAGACAAGTAGGGGTAGTATGGGTAAGACTGGTTAATTTTAAATGAATTTTGGTGGGATGTGAGGCAGGATGAACTTGATTGACCAGACCTTGAGAAATTTTACAAATGGAGAGCGTGAACAACAAAATGCTTCGAGATAACTAGGATGTTCCTTTAGCTTGAATATGTGCTTCAATGGAGTCCCTGATCAACACTTTTCACAAAAGCTTAAAGGATATAAAATGAAAGCTCAAATTGGAAAACTTAACTAAACATTATCAACCTATGTTTCAACACACCTAAGATACCCTTGAAAGCTAACAGAAAATCTTATAGTCATGCTAGGAGTCACAATGATTTTAAATTTCTTTATTTCACTATCAAACAAATGTTATTCTAATAAATGAAATTAAAAATGCCACAAAACTATCACAAGGATATATTCTTGTGTGATTCAAAAATATTTCAATAAAAGATTGCAACGGGAACAAGAAAAATACTTGCAGACATTCAGGAATGAAGAAAACACAAATTTTTCCCAAAAATAATGGAAATTGACTCAAGTCTGATTAAATTTATCACCAGGGGAAAGTTTCTAGAAAAATATCAGAGCTTGTCAATGGTTGTAAAATCGCAACCACATTGACATGATAAAATTTAACACAAAGGAGATAAACAGGTTTCTTCAGATGATTTCTCAGAAGGATGGTTTCTATCAAGCTTTTCTCTTAGAAAAATCAGTCCTGAGCTCTACCACTGCAACCATTTGCACAAAAAATTCATGTAATTTATAATACTTCATTTACAACAGAAATTTCCCCCAAAATAAGGGACATTCAAAGCACCATTGCATGTTGAGACTCCCAGAATAATATTTGTGAAAAAATTGACAGGTGTGCAGAGGGAAAAATATTCCAAATATTTCCTTCATGTAATTCTTCTCCTAGTAAGTCATTCTTCATCTCATGTGCCACCTAATTCCTCCCCCAATTTGTCAAATTTGGTTATTTGCGTGCCAAGGAAAGAAAAACTGAAAATCAGATCGAAGCCAATGGTCAGATCACGTCTTGATGGAAAAAAAAATTCAGATTTTTCCCAACCAACCTGGATACCAAATTAATGTTTGTCTTCATTTTACATGCAAGTGACTCCAAGAAATGATAAAAAACCATAAAATTTTGCATGCCCAGGAGCTTTGGAGTAGAAATGGCAGAAAATCAGATACAAATGCACAAGTACCGTTGATCTCTCTTTTGAATTTGGACTGTCCACATGGGAGATCCAAGTCAAGACGGGCCTAGGGGCTCCTTTTTACCTTGTACACATTTTGGAAGAAATGTAGAATTTCACAATTTTCTCCACACCTCCACCTATGAAAAATGGGCTTGACACGTGTCCTAACGTGGGTCCCAAAGGAACTGCAGTTAAATTATGTTATTTCACCTCTTTTTTGGAAAAAGGAAAATTTTCCAAGTTTTCTCTGTAGCTCTATCCTTCCGCTTCTAGTTTTTGAGCTAGGTCCCAGTGGAACCACGCTTCCTTTTACACTTTTAATTCCTTTCTCCCAAAACGAAATTTTTTCAAATTTCCCCCGAGAAGCCGTGCCTTCACTGTTTACTGGAGAATTTTTTTGACTATTCTTTGTCATGCCCATGGGTCATTTTGATGATTTCATTCTTTTGAATAACAAGGGGCAAAAAATCCAAGTTGCCCCTGATGGCCTGCCTCCCCGCCTCTTGACTTTTAAAACCTCCACGTATCTCAATGGCACATCTTGAGATGGTCCCCAAAAGTAGGGACCTTAAATGAACATGGGCTCACCACATGTCTTGGGCCCTTTAGGAAGTTACTGAAAATTCTAAGGAAAGAAGACTCGACGGAAACCTACACGTGTTTTTATGGTGCAATTTCAAGAACCTTATAAGGGTTTATTATGATTTGGTGGGGGTACGCTTCCATTTTAGAACCTTTACTCCATTTTTGCAAAATGGAAAAATATCCATATTTCTTCCAAAGGCCTGCATCTCCATTTTCAACTTTGTCACACGTCCTTCTGTGGGTTGAAAGTAAGAATTTTTCCCTACTGCTTAAATTTTTCTTTAATCAAAGCCTAGTGGGGCCGCGGGGTGGGTTCAAATTTTTTGCAAAAGTTGCCAAAAATAACAAGTTCAAAAAACAAACCCACTATGCCTCATCCAATTAGAAGAAGCAACGTAAGTACCAAAATAACCAATAAGAATTGAGCGTAGCTAAGGGACCAAATTTTCTGTTTTGCCGAAAAAGTAAAAAGAAAGAAGTTACAACATTTTCCTTTCATCCCTTGTCCAACCAAAATAAGCCACATCACCACCGAATGATGAGGAATAATTTTGATAGGGAAAACATGCCTGCCAGACCGTCAAAAACATAGAAATTCCTCATTCATGCCCAGAAACTAATTTTTCACTAAGGATGAAATTTTTTGACACAAAACCAAGTGAATCATGGTTCCAATCATCTTTCAACCATGTATTTAGATTTTCAAAGGCATAAAAATAAAAATTGATCATTCTCAAGCTTCCATGGTCGGGGAAAAATAGGAAAAAATAGCAGACCCATGGATTTGATGAAATTAGGGCAAAAATAGGGTGATCTTGGAGACTTCTTCAAAAAAGGGCATGACAATGGATTCTATAAATAGTTTTAGGCATTCAAATGGAGGTAAAAGCTTCAAAACATCCAAATTGAGAGACAAAATATTTCATATCAAGTAGATCAAATTGAGCACCAACATCGTCTCCGACTCGAGGATGGGAACTCTCTGCGAGTGCCACAAGAACAACTAACATACCAAGTTCCAAGAACAGACCATTGGGCAAAAGAGTCAACGAGTAAGCTAGCATAACAGAACAACCACAACCATCCTCGAAATTCCAAACCAAGAAACTAGCAAAACCAAGTCATCGAGGACCAGATCGAGAAAAAACACAAAAGATAGAAAGCAACCAACAAGCTGTACAATATACAAGTGATGTTCACCTTGATTCTGGGGAATCAATTCACGAAATGCTTCAACTTCCTACCATTAATAGTAAATTTGAGCAATTCACCATCCAAATATTTCAAGAAGAATGTATGCTCACTAATATGAATTTCAATGGAGTAAGGGCCCATCCACAGTGCTTGAAATTTACCATGTTTTCCCTTGTCTTCATGTCTGATATCCCACAACAACACAAGATCTCTAATGTTGAAATCTCTGGGAGTGACCTTATTATCAAATAACTTCATTTTTCTCTAAACTTCACATGCCTTTAGTGAGATGCTCTCCTTTCTTCATCAAGTTAAACAATCTGGTTAATTTGAGCCTCATATGGACTAACTTCTTGATCTTCTAGTTGTTTAATGAACTAATCTGAGGATAGTTGCATATGTAGGGGTAGCAGAGCTTGAGTGCCATACACCAATTCAAATCAAATTTTTCTAGTGGCTCTCTTAATAGTAATTCTATGATCCCAAACAAATAACTTCAGTTGTTCACCCCATTTTCTTTTGTTCAACTCCAAGGTTCTTCTAATAATCTTCAGCAAATTTTTATTTTTGGACCTATCTTTACCATTTCCTTGGTGATCATAATTAGAGTCATTTGTCAAATTGATCTCGTATTCTTTACACATTGCCACCAAAGGTTTAGCTCTGAAGCTCATGGCATTATTAGCAATAATTTTAACTGGCACCCCAAACCTACAGATGCTATAGTTCAACATAAAATCCATGAAAATTTGGTGTGTTGCTCTATTTGTGGTGATTTCCTCCACCCACTAGGTGAAGTAATCAGTGGCTACAAGAATCCACTTATGGCCAGCAATTAAAGGGTCTAAAATATCACCATTGAAATCCATTCCCCATTTCTTGAATGGGGCTTCAATTGATACAGGATGCAAAGGCTGGGAGCCTGAAGCTTTCAAACTTCTAGAGAAGAATTCACAACTCTCACGTATTCTAACAAAAAGATTTGTATCCTTGAAGAGAATTGGCCACTAATAACTAGCCCTCAATATCTTGTGTGTTGTGACTCTTCTAGAAAAATTCCCCCCAAAAACTCCTCCATGAAGATCATAAATTATTTTGGGGGCTTCATCTTCAGTAATGCACCTTAAGAGAACTCCCTCAAGGTTCTTCCAAGCTAACCCATAATTAGTAATGAAATATTTCTGGGATGCCAACTTAAGGGCTCTTTTCTAGTTGTTACTAAAATGGTCGGGGTAGTATAGATGTTTGAGATAAAAAATTAAATCATTGTACCACTCAGAACTCATCAATTTTTCAAAACCATCTACCCTTCCATCTTCTACCTGATTTACCTCAATAGTTTACAAGTTGATCTCATCTGTAAGCTTAGCCAAGCTGAAACCTCTCACCAACTTCATGGTTTGGATATCCATGTCATATTCTTATAAATTTTTCACCCATCTGTATCTTTTTCTTGATACTTCTGTCTTTGATAAGATGTCTTTCACCATAGTGTGGGGAACATAACCAACAATTTTAGAGCTCAAAATGTAATGCTTGAAAACCTTTGTTGCTTTTACCAAGGAAAATGCTTGTTTCTCCACAATAGTGTATTTCAACTTAGCCCCCTATAATGCCTTATTAGAAAAGGAAATTGGCCTCTCATCCCCTTCATCATCTTTTTGCAACAAGAAAGATGCAATAGTGTTCTCTGAAGAAAAAATAAAATAGTTGGAAAGACTTCTTAGAATGTAGAGCTGCTAAAATAGGGGCATTATTTAATGCCTCATTGATCCCAGTGAAAGCTTGAATGGCATCCTCCTCCCATTTGATGGCCTAGTCCTTCTTTAGCATGTCAGTGAGTGGAATGGTCAACTCAATAAAGTTTGATATGAATCTCCTAATAAATTTTATTTTCCCAAAGAAGGAATGAATCCCCTTCTTAGTTCTTTGAATTGGGACCTTGCTGATGGCCTCTACCCTTTCCAGATCAATCATTACCCCTTCTTGTGACAGAATGTGACCAAATAATTTTGCCTCCTGTACTCGAAAATGGAACTTATTTAGATTGAGTGAAATTCCTTATTCTCTACATCTTATCAAAATTTTCTCCAAGTGTTGTAAATGATCACCTCTCTTTATGAAGAACATAGTTACATCATCTTGGTAAACAGAAATAAAATCATTGATGTAACTAGAAAAAGAAACATTTATTGCTCTCTGAAAGGTTGCTCCAGCATTCATCAGTCTAAAGGGCATCTTGACATGTACATATGTTCCCCAAGGGGTGGTAAAGGTTTTAATAATTATTTCTAATTCCTTTAAAACAACTTGGTTATAACCAGAGAAGCCATCTAGGGTAGATAGCAGCTCAGAACCGGTACTAACTGCAACATGTTTTCCTTGTTTGGTAAAGGACAATTATCCTTCATTTATGCTCTATTCATATTTCTGAAGTCCACACATAGCTTGATGTCACCATTCTTCTTTTTGACTGGTACTAGGTTTGTAACCCAATAAGAATACCTTGTAGGATGAATAATCCCTCCATCCCTCAAATTATTTAGTTCCTCTTGGATTTTAAGAGATAGGAGTGGATTGATTGTCCTTTGTTTCTACCTGAATGGTTTTGTGTTAGATTCCAAGGGAAAATCATGTTGAAACATATCCTCTCTATACGCTTTTAATTAAAAATAAATCCAAGCCATGCAATCTTGATATTTTTTCAGCAATTGGACATAAGATTGTTTTTCCTCGCTTAGATTGCTTCCAAACCAGATCTTCCTTGGTTTCTCCTTTGAGCCTAGGTCATGCTCCTCAACATCCCTTGAGGCTACTATGCATCTATTGATAATGTGATTGTCATTATCAAACTTGTATTCAAGAGAAACTAACCCTCTAGGAATGGTATTAGTCATTATTTGGATGATGTCGTTTCCAAAGAAGGTTGTAACACCTTGCCTCAAGACACCATAGAAATAGACTAATAAGTTAGATTTTTTTTTCTGTAGACTAATGCACTACTTAACCCTTTTCATTAATATTTAATTCATATTAATTAATAATTTCCAAAGTTGCCTAAATGCTGGCCCGACAAAACTGACTTATTTCTTTTTAATAGTATTAACCGAAATCACAAAGTTTATTAAGTTTACACACCCCTTGTAATTAATATAGTCCCCCCTTTTTATTTAATTTTCCACACACCCCCCCCTTTAAATAATTCTCAAATACACAAAAAGGGCACATGATTTTATGTGTGTAAGAATAAATGGGAGCCCTAGGATAGATCAAATCTTGACCCTAGATCTCCTCTAGCCCTAAATTTTCCCTAACACAACTTTATCTCTTCTTTTATTTTCATTTGTTTTTCATTTTCTTTTCCTTATCTTTTTTTATATATAGGTAGAGGAGCTATAGAGGGTTGATAATTCCTTTATATTCCCCTTTGAGGACAACCATACCTCCCAAGGGTTTTGTTTTGTTTTGGATATATATATATATATATATATATATTATCTTTTAGTTTTTTTTTGGTTTGTGTGGGGGGGGGATTAGGGTTGCACGAAACTGGGGAGGACTGGTGCAGTGGAGGAGCAGGGAAGTGGGGGGGACAATCGGCACTTGGGGGAAGGTGCATCGGAGGGTAGGCTGCATAGGGGGATCGAGGAGGAATGGATGCGGGACAGGGTGGAGGGAGACGCGTGATAGGGAGAGACAGGTGTGGGGGACAAGCCAGAGGGAGGGAAGTCAGGGTCGCTGCGTAGGGGCAGAATGGTGGTGGAGCTGGGGAATGGCTGTGGTGGATGGGGGGGAGGTTCGGCCTCCCCCAAAACCTTTCAATAAATTATTATTATTTTTTTATAAAAAAAATTATAAAAAAAATTATATTGTTATATGTTGAAATGTATAACATATATAGTATATAATATATAACATATTATATATATATATATATATATATATATATATATATATATATATTCTTTTATCATAAATAAATTTAAATTGATAACCTTCATTTTATCTATATACATAGATATATATATATATATATATATATATATATATATATATATAAAATGAAATAAAAGTATAATATGGCTAAAATTATTGCACTAACAAAAAAAAATAGTTTTTTTCATATCTATAAATCTGCAATGTTTATTTGCAATAATAACCCAAGAAAATACAAATTAATATGAGTGTAATTTATTTTATCATTCTTTTGACAAATATAAAAAATGACCATATTCACAATAAATCCACTTTCCTTTGAACACAAATAATCAGATTTCTTAAATCATATAGTCGAAGAAATAAATTTCTCTTTTTAAAAAAAAAAACTAGTTTTCCTTAATACCTAGATCTATAATGATTTTTCAAAGGAATGTACATTTCAAAATGATAATAATTTATTCCAATGTTAAATACCAAACTTCATGTAAACAACAAAATTTCCTTTCCAATGCAAGGAGAATTAAAGAGTTTTAGATTTGCACACACAAGCAAGATCTCCAATAATTTATTATATTTTCTTTTGAAGAGACATGCTTTCAAAAATCAACTTCTCATTTCAAAAAGAAGAGTTACAACAAACTTCATTTACAATGAACTCAAATTCAATGTTCTATATGTTTTTCACAAAATACATAACTACTCATTAAATGAGTTACAAGCCTCTTACAAGATGTTTAGGAGATTGCTAAATCAATGATGACTCAAGTTTACAAGAATGAAAATTACAAAATAAGGGTTTTACAAGAAATACTAGTTTCCACAAAACCATATCCTTAGAGTTACAAGGAGAGATCAAGAAGTAAAAAACTCCAACTATCACCAAACATCCAACTTCAAATGCCTTCAAGGAATCCATGCAAGGAGAATAATCTTGTTTTGCCACCCAACCATAGGCATCATTACATGCCTTTCCCAAGATTGGGATGCATGCTAGCCTCCCCCAACCCCATGCGAAAGAGGACAACTATCCACAACTATGCACAAGAGTGAGGGTCACAAACAACATTACATTCATACAAAAATAAGGAAAAGACTAAGACAAGACTCTGAATGTTACAAAGATGAACAAGAGGAGAAACCATGTTCTACCTCAAAAATGGGGAAGAGAAAAGAAAGTTCTCCAAATGTTTGCAACCATCATTATTTGTACAAAACAATATCTCCATACCCTCCTTGTTTCTCCAATTTCATTCAATCTCTCTTTATTCCTCCACACTTTCACCAATCCTTCTTGGAAGGATTTTCAAAGTGCAAAGGGGTTTCCTTACCAAGAATGGGGAAGGAGGTTCATGCAAAATGACCCACCTTCCGCACCTCAACCATTTGAGGGGAGTAAATATATCCTAAAAGGCTTTCCCATCAAGCCTATAAGGATTGAGAGGGAAATTTCCCTCTCTTCCCCCACAACTCCAAAACTCCATCATGTCATATGATGGAGGGAGCAAAATCAAATAAACAACAACAAGATCTTCATGCAACAACAACATTTCCAAGTAAACAACTAATTTCAAGCATGATATAACAAACACAAAATCTCAAGAAGAATACCTCAAAGAAAATATCTCCAAACTTCAATATCTTCCACTTCTTGACCCAAGCAATCTCTAGCTCCAAATCCACAAGACTCCAAGAAAAAGCTCCAAAAAAAAAAGTTCTCTTCTTTTCCCATGAGGGGGAATTTGAAGAGAAGCAAGAAAGAATCCTCTCAAATGAGGGGGTGACATGTGTCACCCCTCTCCTCCTTCAAGGTCAAAGGTGCCAAATATAAATGAGAGAAAGGATAAAATGACTTTTAGCCCTCTTCTCACAAATTACTCTAAATGATAACAAAACAATTCTTGTACAACTTTTAACAAGCACACTAATCCATACCCATTACATGGATGTGACCAAAGGAGAGGGGAAAAAGGGAGGGAAAACTCTCTCTAGCCTTGGAAATAAGCCTCCCTACCTATTACGTAGGGTCCAACGGCTCATTTTCATCTTTAGGGAACTCCCAAACTAAAAAGGGGTCCCTAAAAATGCCCAAAATAACCCAATTTCGGGTTTGGAAAATTTGGCAAAAGGTTATAGGGTGTGGGCCCACCCAAAGGCTCACATGTGACCCTAAAACCTCTAGATTAAGTACATCATTAAATTAATTCAAAACTTAATGCAAGTGGGGTCATTAATTCCCCAAAACAAGTTTACAACACAAACTAAACACCCTAAGAAAAATTAATAATTACAAGACATATTACATTACAAATGAGGGTCACCCATGGTGCCCAAAAAAATAATTCTAATGCTAAGGCCTCAAGCAATAAAGATGGCTAGGACTTAGCCCCGTGGGCTGCTTGTGCAAAGTTGTGTAGTTGGCCTGAATCCCATGTTCTCCTATGACCTATCACCTGCACACTCATTGCACACGTTAAACACACATGTCTGATAAAATATAAATCAACTACTAAATAAGATATAATGAATTCTAGACTAAAATATTATCTTTCTGGAATCAAAAGTGCGACAACTTGCACAACTATACATAATTCACCATAAGTTAGTCATAATGATAAAATGACATGCATCCATAGAATCCCAACATGCAACAAACTGAGTATCCATCAATATAATTTTGTGCCAACACAACATCATAACAATTAGTATCCATGACCTCATAAGATAATGTGATAATCATAATAATCAAGAAAAATCGGCACTATACGCCTAAATGTCCATACATGTCTAATAAGACCAAATATCTTAATTTAATGTCCAAAACATATAAAATATCTGTCAAAACATGTCTATGAGTAATGAGCAACAAGTAACTGAGCTATAAAAGTGTCGGCACTACATCCCCCTCTACTAAAATTTGACTTCCTCCTGGAAGTCACTGACAGAGATAGGGATATCTAGCCCTCAAAGGTGTCGCATCCTCCCAGGTAGTTGTTGTCTCGTCATATTGGTCCCACTACACTCTAACCTGGTCCAAGTCTCGACCCCAAAGGGCCAACCTCCGGTGCTCCATTATGCATATGGGTTCCAGTCTCCAATGTCCTCCGTCCTCTACTTGTAATGCCGACCAATCCAAAACATGAGAAACATCTGGTACATATCTATGTAGTACAGAAACATAGAAAACATCATGGGCCTGTGCAAGGCATGGTGGCAAAGCTAGGTGATAGGCAACTAGACCGATGACCTCTAAAATATCAAAAGGCCCCACAAAATGAGGTGATAGCTTAGAAACCTTTCCATAGCTTATTGGGCTCTTATGCGGATGAACTCTCAAGAAGACCTTGTCACCCACTGAGAAGTGACGATCAATCCTCTTGGTGTTTGCATATGCCTTCTAGCATGCTCTAGCTTGCTCAAGGTGTTGTCTAATCAGAACAACTTGTTGCTCTAAATATTGTAGATAATTCGGTCCCAGAATAATCCTGTCATCCAGTTTGTCCCAACTCAAAGGTGTCCTAAAAGGTCATCCATAAAAATCCTAGTAAGGAGCCATACCAATGGAACTATGATAGTCATTGTTGTAAGCAAACTCAACTAAATGTAAATAATCTTCCCATTTCTTCTTCTGGTCCATCACATACATCCTCAACATGTCCTCTAGTACCTGATTAACTCTCTCTATCTGTCCATCTGTCTTTGCATGATAAGTTGAACTAAAATTAATTTGAGTACCTGGAGTGGTCTGAAAGGATGTCTAGAAAACTGTAGTATACATGGTATCTCTGTCATTGATGATGGTCTTCAGAATCCCATGCAACCTAAAAATTTCCTCCATAAATACTTTGGTGATGGCCTATGCATTATAGGTGACCTTGGTTGGAAAAAAGTGCGCAACCTTGGTCAACTTATCCATGGTGACCATAATGGCATCATGATGATAAGAAGACATAGGAAGTCTGAATATGAAATCCATGGAGATCACATCCCATTTCCACTTGGGAATATCATGAGGATGTAAAAGTCCTGTGGGATGAGAATGCTCTACCTTGACCCTTTGGCACTCAAGGCAACGTGCAACAAAATCTACTATATCTCATCAAATACTTGGCCAATAATATAACTCCCTTAGATCGACATGCATTTTATTCTCTCCTAGGTGTGTTGTATATGGGGCTCGATGAGATTCTGTGAGGATGAAGCTATGTAGATCACCTGACTTAGGTATGTAGATGCACCTAAGGTACCTAAGTAAACCATCTGTCTCTAAAATACATCCTACATATCTGACCTCTAATGAACCTTGTGACTCCAACATCTATCTAGCTCCCTCATAAAACCTGTCTTATGGAAGGTGCTCAAGAATCCTACCCCTCAAATCTGATTGAATTGTCAATGAAGCAAGAACATGTCTTCATCTACTAAGTGCATCTGCAACAACATTTTCCTTTCCTTTGATATACTGCACCTCCATGTCATACTCACATAGGAACTCCATCCAACACTATTGACAAGCATTACGGTTTGGCTGTGAGAAGATATGTTGTAAGCTACGATGATCTGTTCTCAAAATGAAAGGTCTACCCAAAAGGAAATGTCACCAACGCACAAGGGCATGAACAATTGCTACAAGCTCCAAGTCATGAGTAGGGTAATTAAGCTTGTAGTCCTTGAGCTTATGAGACTCAAAGGTAATAACCCTACATTCCTGCATAATAACTGCTCCCAAACCCTCTAGAGATGCATCAGTATAAACAAAAAAATCCTATGTAGGGTCTAGAACTGCTAAGATGGGTGCAATGGCTAACCTTTCCTTAAGCAACTGAAAGGCCTGCTTACACTTCTCTGACCAATCAAACTTCTTCCCTTTTCTCTGAAGAGAATTAATAGGGTGAGCAATCCTGGAAATGTCCTGTACAAACCTACGGTAATAACCCGCTAATCCCATGAAAATCCTCACCTCAGTAATTGATGTGGGTGCTGGACAGTCCATAATAGCCTGTATGTTAGAGGGATCTACTGAGAGACCCTTTCCTGATATGATATGACCCAAGTACTAAATTTCTATCTGAAAGAAGCTACATTTTTCCAAGTTCCCATGCAACTTATTCTCTCTCAAAACCTGAAGTATCTACCTCAAATGCTCCTAGTTTTCCTCCTCGGAATGAGAATATATCAATATGTCATCAAGGAACACTAAGACAAAGTGATCAAGAAATGTCCTGAATACTTCATTCATGAGGCTCATGAAGACAACTAGGGCATTGGTCAAACCAAATGGACCAACTGTGAACTCATAATGCCCATAACATGTGTGGAAAGCTATCTTATGAATGTCTACATCTGATATGCATAACTGATGGTACGCTGACTTGAGATCAATTTTGGAGAATACTCTCTTTCCCCGCATCTGATCAAACAAGTCATCAATCCTAGCAAGTGGATAACGGTTCTTTATTGTGACTTTGTTGAGCTACCTGAATTCAACACAAAGCCTGAGAGAACCATCCTTCTTTTTCACAAATATGACTGGTGCTCCCCAAGGAGATACACTAGGGTGAATGAGACCCTTATCTAACAACTCCTCTAACTAGATCTTGATCTCATGAATCTTTGGAGTCATCATCTAATAGGGTGCCCTTGAAATTAGTGCAGATCCAGGTACTAAATCAATGGTGAAATCCACCTCTCTATGGGGTGGTAGCCCTGGAAGCTCTCCTGGAAACACATCTACAAACTCCCTCAAAATTGCATGATCATCTAAGGGTGAATGTTCCAGAGTGCTCTCTGATCGATCATTGATGGTGATAGCAAACAACTGACATTCATTATGCATGCTCTGCTTGAGTTTCTTATCCGAGATCATACGTAAGGAGATAGGTCTCTTCATCCCTGAAATCACAACTACACTCCCAAGATCATCCTGACACTCAATGACCTTATTTTTGTAATCCACCTTAGCTTGATGAGCCTCAAGCTAATCCATACCCAATAATACCTGATAGGATCCTAGAGGAATAACTCAGAGGTCAAGTGTAGTGGAGAAGACTCCTAAATCAAGTATGAAACTCTCCACATATGAGTCCACGGTGAGTTTGGCCCCAGAGGCTAACTTAACCTACCAAGTATCTAGTTGCCAGCCACCACTAGCCCACAGTGGTCCACTATAGAAGGTGATATAAAAGAATCTAAAGCACATAAATCAAAAAGTAATGAGACAGAAATACCACTTATAGTACCTGTCGTCTCAATGACTATGGCCTAATGCTCGGCCTGGTGGTTATCAACCACTGCATATACATAATGAGCACATCCTACATCACCCACCATCTTCTTAGATCTAGCGGCCCTCTGTGTGTCCATGGTAATGGGTTTGTGTGGGCACATGCGTACATAGTGATCAGGAGATCCACAAATAAAACATCCTCATGTACCCCTCTGAGATGGGGTCCCTCTTGTACTCGTATGCACTGATCTTACCTGTCCAACCCTAGCAGATTGCTGCATGTGAGCTAGTTGTACCTAGTGAGTACCCTTCCTCCTATCTCTGACTTGACCAAAACCTCCTCTAGTACCACCTCTCTAAAAACTCTGAGTCTGCTTATCCCTCTACTATTGGTGGCCATGATGCTGTGTCTACTGCTGCGGGTGTGGTAGAGCCCTCGTGGCTACTGGCGAAGGCCAGAATCCTCCTCTAGGGAGTGGTTTTGTACCCCATGATATCTGACTCTGAAATCCCTGTGTCCTCTCCTGAAACTTGCTCTTGTTTCTATCTTGGTGCTCCTGTGCCTTGGTCCTATTCTCCTTAGCTAAGTAGGCCTTCTCAATGGTCTCCTCAAGCTAGGGAGGAGATAACATCCTAACTATTCCTGTTATATCCTCATTACGGCCTCGAATAAACCTGTTAACCTACAATTTCTCATCTTGTAGGTAATCCACATACTGCAGAAGATCCAGGAACCTACTCTCATACTTTGCTACTATAATAGATCCCTATCGTAAGTCATGAAACTCATCAATCCTCTTCTACACAAAATGATCTGACATATAGCGAGCCTTGAATCTCTCCTTGAATAACTCCCAAGTTACTGTCTCTCGAGTCAGATGGAGCTTCTGCTCCCCATTTCTCCACCAAATTCTTGCTGCATCTCGGAGGTGTATAGCGAACCTTTCCTTGACATTGATCTCGCAAGAGTGCAAGCTAAAGAAACTATCCAAGCTAAGGATCCATGACTCAGCCCCAAATCCATTTGTAGCGTCGGTGTAGGTAGGTGGCTACAAGTGAATATCTCTGATCACACTACCTGTATGTCAATCCTCGAGATGCAAACCAATAGGTGAAAGGGGTTTCCTATCCCCAAATGGTCCCTCGATATTGTGAGAGTGGATATGGTGGTACAAGGCTACCCTCTCGTGATGAATGGAAGGGCTACATGACCTCTCCCACCTTGGTGTATTGTGCTCTGGCAGCTTTGAATGCACATCCTCGCCTATCGGCTCCTCATCTCCTAGTTGAATGTTCTCCTCTCTTGCCTCCTGCGTTGGTTGGAGATGATGTTGCACAACACCGATCAATTGCTGGAAAGCCTCTAAGATCTAAGGCCCTAACTCAGGTGTCGGTGGTTTGGGTAGAAGCAAACCATGTCCCTGTTGTAAATATCTTTCCCCCCAGGTAGATATAGACAAGTAGAAGAATATGGAAATCAAAGAAAATCAAAGCCCAATATTTATTGCGCCAAAGACACATGTTAAGGGCTCACAACAAAGGATGTCAACACGAAAAAGGATGCACCAAGGCGCATAACAAAGAGTGTCGACACGAAAATGGATGTGCCAAGGCGTAGGTTAAGGGCACACAACAAAGGATGTCAACACAAAAATGGATGTGCCAAGGTGTAGGAAAAAGAGTGTCGACACGAAAATGGATGCGCCAAGGCGTAGGTTACGGGTGCACAACAAAGGATGTCGACACAAAAATGGATGCGCCAAGGCACAGGTTAAGGGCGCACAGCAAAGGATGTCGACAAGAAAATGGATGCGCCAAGGTGCAGGTTAAGGACAGACAACAAAGGATGTCGACACGAAAAAGGATGCGCCAAGGCATAGGAAAAAGAGTGTCGACATGTAATTTTCAGTGCCTATGGTACATCTTTGGGAGGCGCAACATTTTGAGCACTGACAGGAAGCAAACCCTGGCGCAGATATTCAGATGGCCATAAATTTTCACAGGGAGCTCGGATTCATGCAAGGTTGGACATTTTGGAAATCTTACGAGGTTCTCTGTCCAACTACGATTAGATAAATTTAATTGGGTGGGAACAAGTTCTTATCTTAAGGTCTTGGGATAGGATTCTAGTGGCCGTTAGGCCAACAGCTGAAGGTGCTTTTCTATATTATCTTAAGGCTTTGAATTTTGATATTTCTATGTTAATTTAATCTATGGGATGCACAACCTTACCTACTGCTTATAGTATTGCCATTAGTGATGAAAAATGTCTTATTCAATCCAGTAAGTTGGCTCCTAGGCCTCCCATGCCCTTGTATCCAAACTTAAAAAATCCAAGCACTAGTCAAGCACCCACTTTGGCTCCTATTCCCAATCCTAGAAATCAAAGTTCAAACAAAACTTCTATCTCATCCTCTAGTGCTTCAAATGAACTCCAAGAGGTCATGAAACAATTACAAAATTTAGGAAATGAGCTGGTTACACTCAAGAGGCAATAGGCCCAAGGTTTTAGACCTTCTTATCAGCCTCAAGCTCGACCTAATAGGCAACCATACCAGCCCAATAGGCCACCCAATCCAGCTGCAAATCAAATCCAAGTAAGTCCTCCTGCCAATAGACCATTTCAGCCCTATAACCCCAATGTTACATCTGCTTCTAAAGCATTAGTGCAAGTGTAAAACAATATAGCTCAAGAGTATGATTGGTGTTTCCCATGTAATGAACCTCACAACCAATCTATGTGCTTCAATGGTGCTTTGAACCAAGCCTTGGTGGTGATAACTACTGGTGTAGAGGGTGAAGTGAGTCAAGAAACAAATCAGCATCAAGGGACATCTCAGCAAAACACAGCTCCAAATGATACCGCACTTGTGAATTAGCAAGCTGAGGATTTTTGTGGCATGAATCAAACAATTTCTCAGAGTGTAGAAGCTAACACAAGATCAAAGAAGAGGAATATTGATGAAGGGCAGTCATTGGCTCTAAGTGATCTACAGCCTTCCATCACTCCACAAGGTGTTGGTAAGCAAAATACAGTTCCAAACACGCAAGGACAGCCCAAACCACCTTCTAAACCAACTCAAATGCTAGCTATTGCTGCCCATGCGCAAGAAAGGAATGTGCAGCCTAAAGGACAGAAAAGAGATCTTTCATCCCCATTTAGCATCATTGATCAAATGAAGAAGACAAACATGAATATATTAATTTGGGAATCTTTATCCATCCCAGGCTAAAGAGATCTTCTACAAGCTGCCATGAAGGATTGGTCAACTTCGAACCAGCAGGTCCCTATGCAAGAGAATGTCCTCACAAATGCTACTCATTCTGAAGGGAATCATGGAGGACAACAAGGTAAAGTTTCGAAACCCCCTCCATTTTATGTTTCATTAATCATTGGGGATAAACTAGTACACAATTGCATGATTGATTCTGGGGAAAGTAGTTCTATCATGCCCAAGCAAATAGCTGATCAGCTGGGTCTCCAATATGAAGTCAGATCAAAGGGGGTAGTGCAATTGGATGGGACAGTAGTAGAAATGGTGGGAGTGATTAAAATTTTGAATCTTATCTTGCATGCATGCCCCAACGTTACCATTTTGCAAGATGTGTCAATGATAGATTTGCCACCACTCTTTGCCCTATGCTTATCAATGGATTTTACAGCTAGAATTGGAGGCTACTTATCTAATGACTGGTCACACATGTTGTTCAGAACAGGATATGGTACTAAGGTCACAATCAGATCTGAACCAATTGCAAAATTTCATATTGAGCATCATACTCCAAGCCAAATCAATGCCAATTGTTCAACATTTGATCAAGAAGATTATCAAAGCACAGATGAAGCTGACACCAAAGTTGGAAACATCCCAGATTTGACTCTGGATGAATGGGAAAGCAAGGTACATGCTTTTGATCCCTACCAAGAAATAGAAGAATCTGAGCTAGGAGTTTATTGCATACATGAAGAAAACCAGCCTATTCCTAACATCACCAAACTAGACCATAAGGATGAAAATGAGGTATGACAGCTATTTTTTGATGGATTAAGGAGTAGGAAAGGTGCAGGAGGAGGAGCTATGCTTGTTTCACCTCAAGGCATAAAATATTATTTAGCTTTCCGTTTCCATTTTTCCTGTTCAAACAACACAGCTGAATATGAGACCTTGATTCATGGACTTCATTGGGAAAGGAAAAAGGGCATAAAGAACTTGTAGGTGTTTGGAGATACTAAGATTATCATCAATCAAGTCAGGGGACAACATGCTACAAAGAATGACTTGCTGAAGAACTACAAGAATAGGGTATGGGACCTCTTTGAGGATTTTAAAGCTTTCAACATCGTGTCCATACCTAGGAAGAGAAATGAAGTCGTGGATAGGCTCGCAACAGTTGGAGCAATGTTTGATGTGGTTGACAACATCAGAAGGGAAAAAACACAACCGCATATCCATGTGATTGTGAGGCCAGCAGTTCCAGATAATAACACAAGCTGGCAGGTGTTTGAGAACGATCAACATATTGTCAATTTCTTACAAGAAGAGGCTGAATTCTCAGCTAGGAATTAGGACAGACTAGAGCAGCAATGCGGTGATCAAGTAGTGCAGCTGCGGACAAACAAGCTTCTTAAGGGTTTAGTAACATTGGAGTCTATCTTCAACCTTAACGACCAGTTCCGTAAGGAAAAGGCTAACATACAAGTCAAGAGAGAAGATTCAGATCCAATTTTAGTTGGGGAAGGTAAAACACTTCAAATTGGTAAAGTGGCCACTGAGCAGGAGAAATCAGATTGCACATAACTTTGCCAAGAATTTCCTGATGTCTTCACTTGGAGCTATGAAGACTTGAGAGGATTCAATCTAAAGTTGGCACAACATACCATAGAGTTGGATCCAGATGCTAAGCCCATCAGGCAGAAGCAGAGACCAGTCAACCCTCACATTGAGCCTCTAATGAAGAAAGACTTAAAAAATCTAATAGAAGCAAGCATTATATTTCCGATCAAGCACTCAAGCTGGGTTGCAAACTTGGTTCTGGTAAGGAAGAAGAGAGGAGAAATCAGGTTGTGTGTAGACTTCTGAGACCTCAAAAGGGCATCTCTTAAGGACCATTACCCACTTCCTTTAATGGAACAAATATTGCAAGTGGTATCTGGTTCAGAGATATTTTCTCTCCTAGATGGCTACTCAGGGTATAATCAGGTAATGGTGAAAGAAGATGACCAGTTCAAGACGGATTTCACCACCAAATGGGGCACCTATGCCTACAAGAAGATGCCATTTAGGCTATCAAATGCGGGAGCCACTTTACAAAGGGAAATGGATATGGCATTCAAGGGGTAGATCAATAAAATAGTTCTGATATATCTTGATGACATCACTATTTTCTCCAAAAATGTAGTGGATCACCTCTTTCATTTGAGGCAGGTATTTCAGAGGTGTAGAAGATTTGGGGTATCATTGAATCCCAAAAAATGCATATTCTTAGCTCATGAGGGAAAGCTTCTAGGCCATATTGTTTCAATGGAGAAATTGACGATTGACCAAGAAAGCGTTAAAGCAATTCAAGTGTTGCCATTGCCAAGTCACAAGAAGGATCTTTAAAGCTTCTTGGGAAGGATCAATTTTGTCCGTAATTTTGTTCCAAACTTTGCAGCTCTCGTAAAGCCAATAACGCTGATGTTGAAGAAGAGCATGGCATTTAAGTGGACATCTGAAGGAAAGGCAAGTTTTGAGGCAATAAAAGAGGCTATATCTCAAGCTCCGACTCTCATCAATCCAGACTTCTCCAAGGACTTCACGCTATATACCTTCGGTGGTGGAGACACCATTTCTGCAATCTTGGTACAGTGAAACAAGGAAGGATTAGAACAACCAGTTTCTTTCTTCAGTCAAGGCTTGGAGGAATACGAAAATAGGTACTCTTTCATTCAAAAGCATGTCCTCGCAGTGATCAGGAGCTTAAAGAAATTCAAGCACCTAGTCTCAAACAATAAGATCCAATTATTGGTCTCTCATGCGGGAGTCAAGGACTTCCTTCTAAACAAGGATCTGAATGAGAAACGTGTAGGAT
This sequence comes from Taxus chinensis, assembly GCA_019776745.2. NCBI lineage: Eukaryota > Viridiplantae > Streptophyta > Pinopsida > Cupressales > Taxaceae > Taxus > Taxus chinensis. The sequence continues at coordinate 638,937,980 of CM034152.1, read as the reverse complement.
GGATCACTTGTGTCGTGGAATATGACATCAAAATTAAGGTCACTAAGCTAGTACGTGGAAAAGGACTATGTGAATAGCTAGCTTTGAGTCGGAAAGTTGAAGCAGGCGATGAAAAAGAGACTATCTTGGTACTACAGGATGGTCAAGAACAGGAAGATGATGACATGCCCGCTCCTTGTTGGACTTTAAATATGATACACTTCCTACATATAGGCCTATGCCCTCCAGAAATGAGAAAATCAAAGAGGAGATATTTCAGATTACAAGCCATTCCATATGTGCTTGTTGATGGTGTTTTGTTTAAAAAAGACATCAATGGAGTTCTATTGAGGTGCATTGCGATAGGTCAAATTGAGAGGGTGTTACAAGATTTTCATGATGGAGATTCCGGAGGACATTTCTCCCCACGGGTAAAAACTCTTAAGATAATGAAGGCAGGGTATTATTGGCCCACAGTGTTCAGTGACTACTATACATGGATAAGAAAGTGCAAGAAATGTGCACTCTTCACAAGCAAAGAAAGACTAGTAGCACTTCCATTGCACCAGATTTTAATTAACCAACCATTTATGCAATGGGGATTGGACTTCGTCGGGGTCATCAACCCAAACTCAAGATAAGGCCACAAGTGGATTCTCACACCAACGGACTATTTCACCAAGTGGACCAAAGCAGTAGCACTCAAAGAGGCAAATGAGTCTTCTTGGAGAACAAGCAGATTTAGACAGCAAAATAATCATATATTCTATATCTTTTCTTGCTAATACAATGGCTATTATATAGCCAGGAATGTTGTTGAAAAACTTCCTATAAAATAGGAAGTATACAAACAATAACAATCCGTATTGATATATTGTTGCACATTAGTTATGACAATATATATAAAACTAACCATGTGAATACTAATTCCTAACATTCCCCCCCTTAGTGTTTACATGGTAAAAAAACATCCACACGCTCCTCTGTAGTATGCTCACCCTTGTGGCATGTCCAACTCTGTGACTCATGACCTTGATCCAAAAGAAAGGCTCGCTCCTTCCATGGTTTTAAACAGGGTTACCACAAACCTTGAAGTGACAGGAACCTCATCAACTGTCGACCTCGTGTGGTTTTCTGGATCCTCCCACAAACCCTTTCAAGATCCATGAACTGACTTACTCTGGTACTACTGTTCACCACTATGCTTATACATCAGGAAATAATGTAGGAAACACAACATGCATATCACAAAACTGCACAATAGAAGATATACTGAAAAAATTTCACATTACTTCCTATAAGAATCGTAATGTTCTTAATTGTAGTCTATGTCTTTGATCACTGCCACTCGATCTCGAACAGCATAGAAAACTGCCACTGCCACTGGAAGCTTTCCTTGACTAAGTCTTTTTGGGTGCAGAATGGGAATGGAACATTGGTATGTATTCCCCCCCACAATGTGAAATTCCACACATATAGATATTGAGAAGCAAACTGCATCGAAGAACATACTCCTGAATGGATCTTGCTAGTTAGGTCTTGCTGCACATGGTCACTAATGCTAGTGAATGTATTCTTCTAGCTGACCATTTTCCAACGAAGTACGGCAGTCAGAGGACCAAGTCAGTCAGAGGATCACTGACAGTCATCTGTGCTCCAACACAACTTTCTTTCCAACATCCATCAAATACCACACAAAACAGGAACACTGCAAACAGAAGCACTCTGAGAAAATGGAAACCACGCTGAAAATCATATACTCACACTGCACACCTATGCCACCAAATCATTCTGTGCGGCCTCATCGTTGGTGACTGACGAGAGGTCGTTGTCTGACCTCCAGCCTCCGATGCCTCCATCCTCCATTAGATCTGCTGCTAACTCAGCCGAATGTGATCATGGGGCTTAAAATTATATACTACAATCAGACGTCGGATTCCACCGAAAATGCGTCTGTGAGGCAATTTTTTTTTTAATTTTTGGACTTTTACAATGACACGACTTTTGACTTTTTGACAATGACGCTACTATATGACTAGACACTCAACGCAACCAATAATGACTTATGTTTATTTACTACGAATTAAAAAATATTTTAATTACACAACACTTGACTTTAACACATTTGACTATAGATGACAATAACAAAATGACTCAAAATGACTCTTATAACTTTGACATAAAATAATGACTAAAATAATACTAATGACACCTATACTCGGCTCTCTCATTGACATAGAATAATCCTAACCACTATTGAAAACATTTACATGCCCTTTTAATAAATTTTCAAAAAACTTGCTCCAGGTGGGCAGAATGAATTAGATCACAAAACTATGCAAACAAAAACTAAATAAGACTCACAACAAAACTGACCTATTTTCTGCATTCATGGCTGTGTGAAATCTACACGATTCTGTGTATGTGGATTGAGCCTGGCATTCGAATATCTTGGATCTGACAGGAGAAGAGACGGGTCCTATAGCCTAACTGCAGAATGTTTGGATTGATTCACACAATTATCAAATGTCCAAACTAATATAAATGGTGATTAAATCGATAGCAGACAAAACCAACATTTAAAATTCCTGTCTCAGTTTCTTTTGGAAAATGGCGTGGAATGGAGTATAATCTACATCCGTTGAAGGAAAGACAATGCACAGCTGGGCACTCTGATTAGGTGTCGACCTCCAAAATACTGCCACGGCTCATACAGACAACACTTGCTTTTGGAAAATTAGTTTTTATTTTAGCAAGTATTGATCTATGTACTCAATGGATCTGGTTGCATCAACGAAGGAGATCGATATGCAGAATACCACCAAACATTCTGTCCAATCCACTGAACTCTTCTAGGTAACTAACGTTACAATACACAGATCGCGTCCAAACTGATTCCAACACCTACCGATGCAGCCGAGTGAAATGAATTGTATAAATTTTAGCGTCCACACAGAAGGAAGAGCGCAGGAGGAGAGGAGATGTCAATACAGGAGAAATCTCATCACGTGGGGCAATGAAGAATAATATGCGCCCCTGCAAACAATTTACTTTCCCATCACAGGCAGTGGAACAATACGGCTCTGATACCAAATCTTGGAGAACAAGCAGATTTACACAGCAAAATAATCATATATTCTATATCTTTTCTTTCTAATACAATGGCTATTATATAGCCAGGAATGTTGTTGAACAAATTCCTATAAAATAGGAAGTATAAAAACAATAACAATCTGTATTGATATATTGTTGCACATTAGTTATAACAATATATATAAAACTAACCATGTGAATACTAATTCCTAACAAGTCTAACATACTAGACTTTTATGAAGGAATAGTGACCAGGTTCAGTGTGCTGGCCACTATCATATCAGAAAATGCATTGGCATTCATAGGTTCCAAGATTACATAATGGGCTGTCAAGAATGGAATCTATTTGAGCACCTCTTCAAATTATTACCCACAGGGTAATGGGCAGGCATAGTCCATGAACAAGAATTTGGTAAGAATCATCAGAAGGACTCTGGATGAAAACCAAAGGACATGGCATACCAAGCTAAAATCAGCATTATGGGCTGACAGGATAACACCAAAGAGATCTACAGGTAATTCTCCCTACAAGTTGGTCTATGGGAAAGAGGCAGTATTTCCTATATCATTAGAATTGCTAGCATTGGAGCTCATGAAGTAGTTGGAGTTGTCTGAGTTCGAACCAATGGAGGCCAGGTATGCAAAGTTGATGAAATTGGAAGAAATAAGAGAACATGTAGTTCTGATGATTGAAAAGGATCAAGCCTTACTAAAAAGATGGTTTGATAAGAAGGCAAGAGCAAGGAACTTCTAGGAAGGGGACCTAGTTCTAAAATGGGATGTAGATAGGGCAAAACCAAGAAGGCATTCCAAGTTTGATGTAAAAGTAGTAATGGCTTCCAATTGTCTACATTGGATGGAGAAGAACTCCCGATTCCAGTTAATGGAATCTATCTTAAACATTGCTACTAAAAGGAAAAGGTTTACCCTTGTAAATATTAGCCTAGATTTCAATTCCTCTAAGTGCGTATGCACATTGTCTTGTTGTAGTTAGGTTTCAATTTCCCTAAGTGCTCCGGCATAGGTTTTGTTGCTCTCAGGTTGAATTTCTATAGTTCAGCATGCTCTCGAAGAAGGAGTTGTGGTATCACGATCGAGATCAGATATCAGGTTATTGCTTATGACTCCATGCCCAATGGATTGCTAAAATGCCACTGAACTTCTACCTAGTAGGCAGGTGATCCTGTTGAGTCGCCAAATTGTTGTAAATATCTTTCCCCCTAGGTAGATAAAAATAAGCAAAAGAATATGGAAATCAAAGAAACTAAAATCCCGATGTTTATTGCACCAAAGGCGCAGGTTAAGGGCACACAGAAAAGGATGTCAACATGAAAAATGATCAGCCAAGGCGCGCAGCAAAGAGTTTTGACACGAAAATGGATACGCCAAGGCGCAGGTTAAGGGCGCACAACAAAGGATGTTGACACAAAAATGGATGCACCAAGGCGCAGAAAAAATAGTGTCGACATGAAAATTGATGCACCAAGGTGTAGGTTAAGGGTGCACAACAAAGGATGTCGACACGAAAATGGATGCGCTAAGGCGTAGGTTAAGGGCACACAAAAAAGGATGTCGACATGAAAATGGATGCGCCAAGGCGCAGGTTAAGGGTACACAACAAAGGATGTCGAAATGAAAAAGGATTCACCAAGGCATAGGAAAAAGAGTGTCTACATGTAATTTTCAGTGCCTATGGCACATCTTCGGGAGGCGCAACATTTTGAGCGCTGACAGGAAGCAGACCCTGGCGTAGATATTCAGATGGCCATAACTTTTCACAGGGAGCTTGGATTCATGCAAGGTTGGACTTTTCGGAAAGATTACGAGGTCCTCTGTCCAAATATGACTAGGTATCTTTAATTAGGTGGGAACTAGTTCTTAAAAATGTAAAATACAGTTCACCTCTTTTTGGGTTTGTTAGGGTTATCACCTACCACCATAATGAGATGAATTAAATGTAACCTAGAGGTGGTTGGGGTAGATATGCAATTCCTCTCTCTTTTATCTCTCATTATTCCTATAAATTTTAAGGAGGGGATTCTTTCTAAAGGTTGGACATTCTTTTTTTTCCCCTCCCTTCTTCTCTTTGGTAGGTGAGTTTGTGGAGTTCAAACCTCCCAGTTAAAACTGTAATGCAACTTTGCCTCTTGGGATTTTGTAGTGTATTGTATCAATCTTTGGAGCATATAATGCATGTATGTGGATGATTATCAACCCTCTCTATGTTTATTTACATCCTCCTAATCTTTCACTACAATTTTGGTTATCTTTGCATGATCTTGCATTGCATTTTAATGGTTTGTGTTTATTGGAAAGACAGGTGTTCTTCATTCCTCGATACATCACCTTTGTTAGTTTAGGTTTATTTTTATGCATCTTCTTACCCTGTCTCCTTGGAAATTTAGATTAGGTTTTTGAGTAAACCCTCTGCATTTTATGTGTGCATCTAAACAGAGGAATAGGAACCGGCCTTCATCTGGAAAGCTTTCCCGATTCACAAGGTCCCACACTTGGGAAAAGCTCCATGTTATGAAATAACACTGAGAGTCTCAACCCATCCAGTTGTAGACATTCATGGGTGCTGTGATTCACCATCAACATTCCCAAACCCATAACTGAACTTTGTCTCATGGGTGTCATCCTGTGCACGAGGTGAGAGAAGAGGTTGTTAAATTATAATTAAATGGTCGCGGGAAAAAAAAAATATTATTATTTTTAATCATTTTATTTATTTATTTACTTTAATGTTATTACAAATAATGTTAACCAATTGGATGATTACCCAAAGTGTCTGTGTGTGTGAACCTCTATTCAGATACCAAATGTAATGCCCCGCCTCGGGACACCTGAGAAATAGACGAATAAGTCATATTTTTTTTTGTAGACTAATGCACTACTTAACCCTTTTCATTAATATTTAATTCATATTAATTATTAATTTGCAAAGTTGCCTAAATGCTAGCCCGATAAAACTGACTTATTTCTTTTTAATAGTATTAACCGAAATCACAAAGTTTATTAAGTTCATATACCCCTTTTAATTAATTTAGTCCCCCCTTTTTATTTAATTGTCCATACATCCCCCCTTTAAATATTTCTCAAATCCACAAAAAGGGCACATGACTTTATGTGTGTAGGAATAAATGGGAGCCCTAGGTTAGATCAAATCTTGACCCTAGATCTCCTCTAGCCCTAAATTTTCCCTAACACAACTTTATCTCTTCCTTTCTTTCATTTGGTTTTCATTTTTTTTTCCTTCTCTTTTTGATAGGCAGGTAGAGGAGCTATGGAGGCTTGATAATTCCTTTTGATTCCCCTTTGAGGATAGCCATACCTCCTAAGGATTTTGTTTTGTTTTGGATATATATATATATATATATATATATATATATATATAGATATATATATATATATATTATATTTTAGTTTTTTTTTTGTTTGTGGGGGGCGGGGGGGGAGATTAGTGTTGCACGCAGCTAGGGAGGACTGGTGTGGTGGAGGAGTAGGGAAGTCGGGGGACAGTCGGCGCATGGGGGAAGGTGCGTCAAAGGGTAGGCTGCGTAGGGGGATCAGGTAGGAATGGACGTGGGACAGGGTGGAGAGAGGCGCGGGATAGGGAGACATAGGCGCAGGGGATAGGTCGAGGGAGGGAGGTTGGGGTCACTGCATAGGGGTAGAATGGTGGCGGCGCTGGGGAATGGCCATAGCAGATTGGGGGGGAGATTTGGCCTCCCCCAAAACCTTTCAATAATTTTTTTTTTAATAAAAAAAAACTATAATTTACATAATATTGTTATATGTTGAAATGTATAACATATATACTATATAATATATAACACATTATATATATAGATATAGATATATATATATATATATATATATATATATTTATAAATGTTTTTATCATAAACAGAAATTTAAATGGATAACCTTCTTTATCCTTTACATATATATACTACTCTCTATCTATAATCTCCTCTCCATCTTCCTCTCTATCGCGTTCTCTGTTCATGTCTCAATACTCTCTGTCTGGTCTGTCTGTCTTCTCTCTCTCTGTTGTCTTTCTGTCTGTCTGTCTGTCTATCTTCATCTCTATATATAGATATATATACATATATGTATGTAATGGTATATATAATGATACAATTATATAAGGCTAAAGTTATTTGCGTTCATAAAAAAAAATAGTTTTTTTAAGATCTACAATCTGCATGGCTTATTTGCATCATAACCCAGAAAATAAAATTTAAAAAATATGAGTTTTAATTTATATTATCATTCGTTGAAAATAGCAATTGAACCATATTCACATAACTCCACTTTCTTTGACACAAATAATCAAATTTTGTAAACCAACCATATCGTGAATAAATACTTTCCTCTTTTTAAAAGAAAACACAGTTTTCCTTGATACCTCAATCTATAATACTTTTTCAAAGGGATGTACATTTCAAAATGATAATAATTTCTTCCAATGTTAAATACCAAACTTCATGTAAATGACAAAATTTCCTTTCGAATGCAAGGAAAATTAAATATTTTTAGATTTGCACACACAAGCAAGATCTCCAATAATTTATTATATTTTCTTTTGAGGGGACATGCTTACAAAAATCAACTTCTCATTTCAAAAATAAGAGTTACCACAAATTTCATTTACAATGGACTCAAATTCAATGTTCAATATGTTTTTCATAAAATACATAACTAATAATTAAATGAGTGACAAGCCTCTTACAAGATGTTAAGGAGATTGCTAAATCAATGATGACTCAAGTTTACACGAATGTAAATTACAAAATAAGGGTTTTACAAGAAATACTAGTTTCCAGAAAGCCATATCCTTAGAGTTACAAGGAGAGATAAAGAAGTCACAAACTCCAACTATTACCAAACTTCCAAATTCAAATGCCTTCATTGAATCCATGCAAGGAGAAGAAGCATGTTTTGCCACACAACCATAGGCATCATTACATGCCTTTCCTAAGATTGGGATGCATGCTAGCCTCCCCCAACCCCATGGGAAAGAGGACAAATATCCACAACTATGCACAAGAGTGACGGTGACAAACAACATTACATTCATACAAAAACAAGGCAAAGACTAAGACTAGACTCCAAATGTTCAAAAGATGAACAAGAGGAGAAACCATGTTCTACCTCAAAAATGGGGAAGAGAAAAGAAAGTTCTCAAAATGTTTGCAACCATCACTATTTGTAAAAAAAAGATCTCCATACCCTCCTTATTTCTCCAATTTCATTTAAGCCCTCCTTATTCCTCCACCCTTTCACCAATCCTTCTTGGAAGGATTTTGAAACCCCAAAGGGGTTTCCTTACCAAGAATGGGGAAAGAGCTTCATACCAAATGACCCACCTTTCCCACCTCAACCATTTGAGGGGAGTAACTAAATCCTACAAGGCTTGCCATCAAGCCTATAAGGATTGAGAGGGAAATTTCCCTCTCTTCCCCCACAACTCCAAAACTCCATCATGTCATATGATGGAGGGAGAAAAATCAAATAAACAACAACAGAGATCTTCATGCAACAACAACATTTCCAAGTAAACAACTAATTTCAAGCATGATATAAAAAACACAAAAAATATCAGGAAGCCTACCTCAAAGAAAATCTCTCCAAACTTCAATCTCTTCCACTTCCCAAGCAATCTCTAGTTCCAAATCCACAAGACTCCAAGAAAAAGCTCCAAAAAAAATGTTCTCTTCTTTCCCATGAGGCGGAATTTGAAGAGTAGCAAGAAAAAATCCTCACAAATGAGGGGGGTGACATGTGTCACCCTCTCTTCCTTCAACATCAGGATTCCAAAGATAAATGGAGAAAGGATAAAAGGACTTTCAGCCCTCTTCTCCCAAACTACTCTAAATGAGAACAAAACAATTCTTGTACAACTTTTACAAGCACACTAATCCATACCCCTTACATGGATGTGGACCAAAGGAGAGGCAAAAAAGGGAGGAAAAACTCCCACTAGCCTTGGAAATAACCCCCCTACCTATTAGGTAGGGTCCAATGGCTCATTTTCATGTTGAGGGAACTCCCAAACTAAAAATTGGTCCCTAAAAATACCAAAAATAACCCAATTTCCGGTTTGGAAAATTTTGCACAAGGTTAGAGGGTGTGGGGCCCACCTAAGGGTTCACATGTAACCCTAAACCCTCTAGATTAATTAAATCGTTAAACTAATTCAAAACTTAATGCAAGTGGGGTCATTAATTCCGCAAAACAAGTTTACAACACAAAAAAAACACCCTAAGCAAAATTAATAATTACAAGACATATTATATTACAAATAAGGGTCACCCATGGTGTTCAAAACAATAATTTTAATGCTAAGGCCTCAAGAAATAAACACATCTAGGACTTAGCGCCATGGGCTACTTGTGCAAAGTTGCATAGTTGGCCTGAATCCCACATTCTCCTATGACCTGTCACCTACACATTCATTGCACACATTAAACGCACATGTCCAACAAAAAATAAATCAAATACTAAATAAGATATCAATTAATTCTAGACTAACATATCATATTTCTAGAATCTAAAGTGTGACAACGTTCACAACTATACATAATTCATTATAAGTTAGTCATAATGATAAAATGACATGCATCCATAGAATCCCAACATGCAACAAACTGAGTATCCATTAATGTAATTATGTTCCAACACAACATCATAACAATTAGTATCCATGACCTCATAAGATAATGCGACAATCATAGTAATCAAGCAAAATTAGTGCTATACACCTAAATGTCTATACATGTCTATTCAGATCAAGTCTCCTAATGTAATGTCCAAAACATATCAAATCTCTATCAAAACATGTCTATGACTAATGAGAAACAAGTAACTGAGCTATAAAAGTGTGGGGACTATAAAGTTTTCTTTATCCTTTGCTACACACACCATTGGATCCCAATCAATACTTTGATCAGTGAACTCCCCTTCGTTCTGCAGAAATATTTTTAGCTGAGCATCATCATAAAAAACCTACCAATGTTTAATGTTATTAGGTACATATGGCCTAGTTAACACCTCAACATCATATTCACAATATGGGGATTCTGTAAAATTATCAAACGGAGATCCCAATACTACAAGTTTTCCTTCCAAATCATTGAACTTCCTATCATGATGCACAATATTGAATGAATCAAACATCTCAATGAAATCCCAAACTAGATGCTTGTATTGTTTCATTCACTAATTGTTTGTGTCATAAAGTTTTTTGACTTGCTTTACAATTAATTCTGAATCTCCTTTGACAATGATGTTTGTAACTCCGTATTTCCAAGTAATCCTCAGACCTAACAACAATTCCTCATACTCAACAATGCTATTAATGCACTCAAAGTTGAGTTTGAAGGAAAAGACAAAATATTATTGGATTATAGAGATCAGAACAACACCAGAAACATTTCCGAAGTTGGAGCAAGCTTCATCAAACAATAAAGTTCAAGGAGATCATTCCTATTCAAGACACTTGCATTCTTCAATCTTGTGCTCTTTTCCATCAACAAATCATACAAAGTTATCAGCATCAACACTTGTGTACAATACTTCATAAGATGCATTGTTGAGATCTTCAATAAGGTGCAACATATTCTTTTCTCCATACAACCTGACAAGAATTCCTTCAATTGGGATGGTAGCATTGGACATGTCCATTTGAACACTTCCACCAACACTTACAGCCCATTTTCTAGATAACAACATACCTTACTTGGCTGGGCAAACAAAAATAACAACGTCAAGTGTCACGTTTTTACCTGGGTAAGTTGCAAGCTGCAACATCAGACCTTTCACACATCCCACCACTGGGACTTCCTTGGAGTCCATAGCAGTACACTTCTGATATGTTACTCTTACTTTGATATCCATATCATTCATGAATTTTAGAGGTATAACATTGCATGACGCCCCTGAGTCAAACATATAGTTTTTTAACAATTTGTCTTTAATGATCAGAGTGGTGAAGAATGGATTCACATTTAGCTGAGACTCCATAAAGGATGTCCCCGAATAAACCTCAGGTGGTTAACCTAGTTCCTCCAACACTGGTGGTGTCTCTAACTCTTCAATGACTGGTGGAGTGTCCACAATCTTTACATTTCTACCTAGGGCAGTCTTCTCCTCTTTTAGCCCCAAATACTCAAAATCCCTTTTTTAAGCTCAGGAATCCTAAGAAACTCAACAATTGGAACTAATATCTTGATATAACTCAATACTTGGGCAATATCATAAGAGACAGGCTTTGGCTAGGTAGCATTAGAAAGAAGGTTGATAAACTCATTAGATAGCAATGGATTTTTGAAAAATTGGGCATGAGGAGGGGTGTGAGTTTTGTTTGGGATAGCAACGCCCTTAGCAGATACATCTTTCCCAGGAGCCTCTTTAGGAATATTTGAAAGAAATGGAGTTTTTTTCTTGGTCTGAGGCCCTATACCTTTGAAAACCCTACTTATTGTGTTATACTTGTTCTCTTGGGCAACAACAATTTTCATCAACAACTTCCTATCCTCTTCAGATGGGATTCCTCCATCATACTTCTTTATCATTAAATCTCTTAAATATTCAGATTCATTATTTGTAAATTCAAAATCTTGTATAGTATCTAATTCTAAAGTATGAGAGGGAGGAATAATAGGTACCCAGTGGCTGTAATCCCAAAAATAAGCATAAGTTCTAGCACTTATTACCTCAGTTAAGGTTACTCCTTGTTGTGAAATCATAGAGGAATCCACCATGCATGCATCATCATCAGTGTTATCATTAACTTCTTCTTCTTCTTGCTGATCTACCTCACATAGAGCATGGGGCATGAAACATCTGTCACACCAATCAATGACATATATTTTCCTCCACAAAAAACTTTGGTAGCTAAAGGATCAGGTACCATTTTGTTTTCCCTAGCATGGGACTGTTTATTTTCAATTCCAACAGGTCCCTTACCTCTTTCATCAAATCTTCTAATCATTTCTATGATGATTTGTAAACCTTTCTTGGCCTTGTTACTTGTGCTGACCTTGTGAACTCTGCCCAATTCCCTTTTTTTCCCAGACTAATTTGTATGATATTTCTTTGACATCCCATGCCAAAGTTTTCACAACTTCCTCCAAATAAGCAAGCCTTACTTGTTTGAGGATTTTCTAGGTTAATTAGTTTTACACCCTCCCTTTTTTGAGTCTTTTCTAATTTCCTTGATGTTGTTCTCAATTTGAAGAGCCATGGTGAAGGCCTGCCTCAAATTAGAAGGGTTTTTTTTTCCCTCAAGTATTAAGAAATTTTTTTATCAAATGCATCTGAGTATTTGATCAAACATGGTTCATCACATGGTCTTAAGCTAATAGGAAATCTCCTTAAGGTCTTACTAAACCTTGTGTTGAAAATAATGTACTGACTCATTAGGATTCTTCTTTATGTTTTCAAATTCTGATAGAAGAAACCTAGGGTCCAGTTCTATCACCATACTGTAATCTACATGCCATTGTTCATTTCTTTCTAAAAATCAATGGAAATTATCTAGCAAAGCTTTATACCAATCCCTTGCATCCTCTTCCAAAGTATGGATAAAAATATTTGATATATACATCTTCATATTTAATCTCAAATTATTCCATCATATTGATAAAAAGATTTAAATGTTGATCACTAGTTATAGCATTGTTTCCTTAGAACGTTTGGTAATCTATTTCTCACATCTTGGAGAACTGTATTTGGATAACCAGTCATCCCCTGTAAACTTTATAGGACCAAAGGTGTTTACAATAAATGGAGGTCTGCGGTGGGGCGGCTAGGGCCCATGTTGTTTTGAGGATGTGACCCTAGAGGTGAAAACAAATTGATAAGGGGCGGGGGGTTCTTGAAACACAGGAGTATAACTATCAAAATGGATATCCCCTAAAGGCCTTGTTTTTTAGAAAAACCCTATCAACTTTTTGAAAAGACAGGGGTAGAATGAGAAACAAAATTTTTAAATTCAAATGAAGGCCCCTCTCTAATTGGAGAATTCAATTCCACAAAGAGGCTACTTGATTCAGAAGCACTTGAATGGCAGTCTTCAATGATAGGTTGATCAGCTTTCATCAATGGAGATCCCTTTTATTGACTGCTGATCTCCAACAACTCTACAGGATTTTCTTCCTTCTGAATTTATTTTTCGTAGCTCTGGAAATAATGTCCTAGTAGGATCCCTAGCAAAGAAAGATCTTCTTCCTTCCATTTTTTCAAAGATTAGTAACAAAACTCACTTGACAGAGGTTAAGACACTGGTACTTATCAAGAATTATATCAACAGGTAGTCGCCACTAAGGATTTCCACCTTAGTTGTGCAAATGCACTAAAACATGATTTGTCAAATGACTGTCAATACTAGAAACTGGAAATGGAATGATATGAATTTTATTTACCCAAATTTATCAATGAAAGCTAGTGCACTAGGTGAAGAAATTGAAAGAATTGCACACAAAACTTGCAACTTTGGAATACTTCTTACAGGCCCAAACACAAGATGATGTTTGAAAAAATGTATTAGCACTTAGAGCATATAAGAAGTGTTTACCAAGGTCTGAATATGAACTATAACCACTATGTCCCCGGTAATGGCCGCTAAACCGGTGTTGGAATGAGAAGGCTGAGCAGCATCACAGTTTTGATAGGAAGCTTAGAGGTAAGAAGAGCACGTTGTGTATCGTTTTATAACCAGGAAGGAATGAAACTTGCTTTTTGTCACTCAGATGTGGAGAAATGGGTAGCACCTTTAAGTGGATTTTATCTATCCTCATTGATTTTATGGTTGTGCCTTTCCAACAGGGTGAGAGGACCCTTTTGTAGCCTACTATTTGTGGAGGAGATGGAGATGTCCTTCGTTGTAGAGTTATTGAGAAGACCTTGAAGAAAACATGATCAATACAACAAAATCTAACTCTCACGAGTTGTCACCCTTGATAATGGAGATATTTTTTAAGCAAGGTTTAGGCTACTAAAGACAATGAAAACATGATTGCTTTTCTATGTTTTAGTAACAAAGATTATGCATCTGTACACACATAGGACAAATAGGGGTAGTATAGGTATGATTGGTTGTTTTTAAATGAATTTTTGGTGAGAAGTGATGTAGAGATGAACTTGATTTCACTAAACCGTTGATAAATTTTACAAAAATGGGAGAGCTTGAATAATAGAATGCTTCGGTGATAGCTAGGATGTTCCTTTAACCAGGATATGTGCTTCAATGGAGGCCCCAGATCAACACTTTTCACACAAAATTCAAGGATCCAAAATGAAGGCTCAAATTGGAAAACTTAACTAAACATTATCAACCTCTTTTTCATCACGCTTAAGATACCATCAAAGGCTAACAAACAATCTTATAGTCATGCTAGGAGTCACATTGATTTTTAAATTTGTTTTATTTTCACTATCAAATGAAATCTCTTTCTGATAAATGAAATTGCAAATGCCAGCAAACTATCACAAGGATAAGATCTTGTGTGATTCACAAAGATTTGAATGTAAGATTGCAACGAGAACAAGAAAACTACTTGCAGACATTTAGAAATGAAGCAAACACAAATTTTACCCAAAAATAACATAGATTAACTCAATTTTTGATTTAAATTTATCAGAAGTGGAAAGTTTCTAGAACAATCTTAGAGCTTTTCAATGGCTATACACTCGCAACAACCTTGACATGATCAAATTTAAGCACAAAGGAGATAAACAGGTTTCTTCAGATGGTTTCTTAGAAGGATGGGTTCTATCAAGCTTTTTCTCTTAGAAAAAATTAGTCCCGACCTCTAACACTCCAACCATTTACACAAAAAAATTCATGCAATTTATAATACTTCATTTACAATAGATTTTCTCCCCCCAAAACAAAGAAACATTCAAAGCACCATTACGTGTTACTACCTTGACCCATGACTCCCAGAATCAGATTTACACAAAAGGTTGTTAGGTGTGTAGAAGGAAAAATATCTCCAAATATTTCCAGTATTCAATTCGTCACCTGGTAGGTCATTCTTCATCTCGCACAGCCAACTACTTCCTCCTCCAATCTATCAAATCTGATTCTTTACTTGCCGAGGAAGAAGAAAACTAGAAAATCAAATCGAGGTCAATAGTCAAATCACATATTAACGGTAAAAGATGTCTTCATATTTCTCCCACCCCAACTAGGATATAAAATTAATGTTCCTCTTCATTTGGAGTCTAGGAGACTCGAATAAATGATAAAAAAACCATAAAAAATACACATCCCCATGAGTTTTGGAGAAAAATGGCAGAAAATCAGATACAGATGCACAATTGCCATCGATCTTTCTTTTGAAATTTAGACCGACAATGTGGGAGATCCAAGTTAAGATGGGCTCGGGTTTTTTTTAAAAAAAATTTACACCTTTTTGGAAAAAATTTAAAATTTTCTCAATTTTCTCCGCCCCCTCTACCTTTCAAAAATGGGCTTGACATGTGTCCCAATGTGGGTCCCAAAGGAACCATAGCTAAATAATGCTATTTCACCTCTTTTTTGGGGCGAAGGGAAAATTTTTCCAAGTTTTCCACGTAGCTTTGTCCTTCCTCTTTTAATTTTTTAGGTGGGTCCCAATGGAAACATGCTTCCTTTTTACACTTTTGACCCCCTTTCTCCGCAAAAGGAAAAATTTCCAAATTTCCCCCCGAAAGTCTGCACCTCCGCCATTTACTGGAGAAAAATTGTGACTATTCTTTGTCGGGCATGTAGGTCATTTTGATGATTTTAATCTTTTAAATAACAAGGGGCAAAAAATCCAAGTTGCCCCAGATGGCCCGCCTCCCCGCCTCTTGACTTTTCAAACTACCACGTGTCTCAATGGCGCAACTTCAAGAACCTTATAAGGCTTCAATATGATTTGGCATGGGTTTGCTTCCATTTTAGAACCTTTATTCGATTTTTCCAAAAGGGAAAAGTATCCAACTTACTTCCAAAGGCCCACATCTTCGCTTTTAACTTTGCCACATGTCCTTCTGCGGGGTCAAAGTAAGACCTTTTCCTTGCCGCTTAAATTTTTATTTAATCAAAATCCTGGTGGGGCCTCAAGGCGAGTTCAAAATTTTTCCAAAGTAGCCAAAAAGTAATAAGTTCATAAAACAAAGCTTGCCTCATCCAATTATAATAAGCCACGTAGGTACCAAAAGAACCAATCAGAATTGAGCAGAGCTACGGGACCAAAATTGTCTTTTTTCCAAAAAAGTAAAAAGTGACAAGTTAAAACATTTTCCCCTCCATCCCCCTGACCAACCAAAAGGAGCCACATGACCTCCAAATACTGAGGAATAACTTGAAATGAAAAATATTCCCATCAGACCGTAAAAAAACACAGAAATTCACCATTCATACCCAGAATCAGATTTTTTGCTAAGGATGATTTTTTTGAAAAAAAAACCAAGTGAATCATGGTTCCAAGCATCTTTTGACCATGGGTTTGGATTTTCAAAGGTATACAAATATAAATATATCATTCTCGAGCTTCCATGGTTGGGGAAAAATAGGAAAAAATTACAGATCCCGCAGATTTTGAAGAAATTAGGGCAAGAACAGGGAAAACTCAAAAACTTCTTCAAAAAAAGGGCATAACAATGGATTATGCAAACAATTCAAGGTATTCAAATGGAAGTAAAAGTTTCAGAAAACCCACGTCGAGAGATAAAAACGTTTCATAACATGCATATCAAAGGAAAATCAGGGCAAATGGTATGAGATCAAAACACGCACCAACACCCCCTAAGGACAAAATTTAAATTCCATGGAAGAAAAAGTGAAATCAATGTCACTTTTGTCTTACAAAACACATAATGGTGTCTATTTTTAACCCCCCCAATCCATCGGTAGGGTTGGTATATGAAATTAAGAGATGTTGGATAAGCTTAGCCTGTCCCACAAGCCTCCAAAAATGGCCCTTAAGCCCAAATTCGAAATTCCAATGTAAAGTAGAGTGCACAACACTCAAGGTCACTAACACTCAACTTAAAAATCACATTGTACAAAAGACCAAAAAACTGTAATAAATGAATCCATTTGTCACATCCTCAAATACCTTAATAAACATAATTACATTACTTAATAAAAACACATTAATCATCAAAGATTAAATAAATTACATCGCAAAATAAATCACATAGTCTACAAAAAAATAATAATAAAAAGGGGAAACATACACACATATCCCATGGTCACAATTGGAGGTCATCCCTCCCCCATGGGGACCCCCCCCTCTAACAAAATAAAACAACCAACATTACAAAATTTTCCATGGTGACCTTCGTTGTATTCATCTAGTATTTCATTGTGGTTGGTCTCCAATCCCCCTTTTGATTGTTGTGATATAATTACCTATAAAATCACATAATACCTACTTCAACCCCATGGCCACATCAAAACATCCAAGATAAAATATACACACATAAATCAATAACCACCCTCATATAGCTAGATCATCATCTCAACCAAAAAATGCAATCATTTGTCTAAAATTTCAACATCTCAATTCTACCTTTTATCAATATCAACAAGATTACAATATTAGTTCAAAAGCTATATCATAGTCAACATGACAAGAATTTTGAATGTCATAAATATATATATATTATATATATATATATATATATATATATATATGCTAACAAAACATAATCATCATCAATATAAAATGTCTCTCTATGTATCTAAGAATCCACACAATCATAATATGAATCACAATCCATCATTAATTATAATATTTGTATTATCCAACATCATGCTAAACCAAAATGATACGATTACATCCATGTCTATAGAAAACAATAATCAAAATAAAAAATATAATAAGTTTCAAAGGGGAGTGGGCACTACATTCCCCTCCCCTTAGACTCGACTTCCTCCTGGATAGTCACTGAAATAGGTGTGCGAAACTAAACTCATATCAACGTAGCATCCTCCCACGTAGCACAAGTCTCATCGTACATGTCCAATTGGACTCACACTTGATCAATCTCTCAGCCTCGAAGACCTAGGGTATTTTCTCTCTAAAATACAAATGGACTCCACCATCATCTTCCCCTACTGCACTTATAATGCGGTCCATTCTAATACATGAGATGAATCTAGGATATATCTCCCAAGAACAGATACGTGAATTACATCATGCACGTGAGATAACCTTGGTGGCAAGGCCTAGATGATAAGTTAAGGGACCAATCCACTATAGGATCCTCGAATGGACCCATGAATCTAGGAGATAACTTATAGCCCTTTTTGTAATGGATAGGACTCTTATGAGGTCTGACATGAAAGAAACACCTTCTTTCCCACCTCATATCTACAGTCAAATATCCTCTGATCTACATACTTCATATGTCTGTCTTGTGCCTCTTGCAATATTTTCCGGACCAAAACAACATGGTTCTCCATGTCTGGTAACAATGCTAGGCCAGTAGATAAATTTTCCTCAATTCTATCCCAACTCAAAGGTGTCCTGCACCTCCCTGTCATAAAGTGCCCTAAAAGGTGACATCCCACTAGAACTCTTAATACTATTGTTGTAGGAAAATTCCACCAAATAAAAGTACTCCTCACACTTTGATTGATGATCCATGTTGTAAATATGAGGCATGTCCTATAAAATCAATATTCACCCACTCCATCTATCCGTCAGTATTTGGATGATAGCCTATGCAGAAGTTGATGATTGTCCCAAGGGACTAATGCATGGTAGTCCAGAAGTGTGATGCGTATAAGGGATCGTGGTCGCAAACAATCTTCCATAGTATCACGTGTAGTCTAACAATCTCATCCAAGTACACTCTTGTTACTAACACTAGCACTATAGGTGGTCTTCACTAGATAAAAATGAGAAACTTTTATCAATCTATTCCACCATGACCATGATGGCATCATGGTGGTATCTTGACGTCGGTAGCCCTAATATGAAATCCATGCAGACGGTGTCCCACTTCCACTCCGATATAGCATGTGGGAAAATAAGGCTAGTTGGATGGTGCCCGCTCGGCCTTCACCCTCTGACACTCTAAGCAGTGTGAAACAAACTAAGTTACATATTTCCAAAGACCTCTCCAATAGTAAATATGTCTCAAGGTGGCATGCATCTTCTTCACCCTGGATGGGCTGAATAAGGTGCACGATGAGCCTCTAAAAAAATATCTTCTCTCGAACCTCCATCCCTAGGTTCATAGTTCCAGCCTCTATGCCTGAGAAGTTCATCTGAATCTTTTGTAAAATCCATCGAACTTCCCCTCAAGAGGTCTCTGAGACTCAATCTTTGCTCTAGCTCCAAAGTAGAAACTGTCATTAGGAAGCTACTGCAAAATATTGCTCCACAAATATGTACCCACTGAAGTATCCAAAGCCAAGTGTCTCCATCTACTCATAGCATCGGCAACAACATTCTCCTTCCATTTCACATGTTATATCTCCATGTTTTAATTGAAAAGAAACTCCATCTAACATCACTGATGAGCATTGAGATTGGGTTTTGTAAAGAGGGGACAAAGACTCAAGTGATCAGTCCTAAGAATAAATCTCCTGCCAAGAAGGAAGTGTCTCCATCAAACCAAATCATGCACAATTTGCAGCAAGCTCCAGGTCATTAGTTGGATAATTTATCTCATGATCTTTGAGTTTGTGAGACTCAAAGGAAACCACATGGCCCTCCTACATCAATACACCTCCTAGTCCTTCTAAGGATGCATCTGTACACATGAAGAAATCTCCATGAAAAATATGGCACTGTAAGAATCAATGCTGATGTAAGGCATCCCTTCAGTGTACTGAAGGACTATTCACATCTGTTAGACCAAACAAACTTCTTCCCTTTCTGCTGAAGGGAAGTGATGGGGGTGCATAATCTGAGAGAAGTCTTGAACAAATCTTCTATAGTAACCTTCCAACTCCATAAAACTACACACCCTCGGTCACACTAGTTGGTGTGGGCCAATCCATAATAGCTTGAATCTTGGAATTATTGATGGTGATACCTTCCCTTGAAATGATGTGACCCAATTACTGTACCTCTTCTTGAAAGAATGCACACCTTCTTTAGGTTACCATAAAGGTTGTTGCTCACAAACACACTACAAAACCTTGCGAACATGCTCCTCACACATGTGTGAGTAAATCAAAATTTCATCAAGAAATATGAGCATGAAGTGATCAAAAAATTCTGAAATACCCCATTCATAAAACTCATGAATACTACGGGAGAATTTCTCAAACCAAAAGGCACTACAATAAAAACTAGTAGTGGACATATCTCGTGTGAAAGGTTGACTTATGAATATCTACCTCTGTGATCCTTAGATGAAGGCATCTAGACTTAAGATATTTCTTAGAAAATATTGTGGCCCCTTTCATCTGATCAAACAAACTCATCAATACATGGAATGCTGGGTAACGATTCTTGATCGTTACTTTCTTCAGCTGACAATAATCAATACGTAAATACAAATATCTGCTATTCTTCTTTACAAAAATCACTAGTACACCCCAAGGGGATACACTAGGAAGGATTAGGAATTTCTCTAGAAGGCCCTCAAGCTACAACTTGAGCTCACATAGCTAATGGGTAGTCATCCTATAAGGTGCTCATGAGATAGGCTCTGTTCTTGGAACCAAATCAATGTGAAAAATCTATCTCACTTGGGGGAGGTTACCATGGTAGCTCCCCTGGAAAGACATCATAAAACTCCCTCAAGATATTATGATCATCAAGTGACATCCCACTTAGACTCATCCTTTGATCTATCACTAACCATGACAGTATATAACTGGTAACCATGCCGTACACACCGCTTAAGTTGCATAATGGTTATGGTGCAAATAGAGGTGGGTCTCCTGACTCACAACTATCACTGAATCTACCCCCAAATCATCTACACATGATATTACCTTATTGTAAAAATCAACCCCTAGCCCTGTGCGGCAGATAACTAATCCATGCCCAAAATAGTTCCATAGGAACCCAACAAAAGGATACGAAGATCCAAGGTCGTGGAAAAGGGTCCTACATCAACTATGCACTCCTTGACTAAGGAGTCAACTGTGATCTTGGCTCCAGAAGCCATCTCCACATCCCAACTATGGATCTTCCTAACTACCACCAGCCTACATTGCTCTACTAAAAATGGAGAAATAAAAATAATATGATGAACCTGAATCAAATAAAATAGGAATTGAAATGACATCCATTTCACCTGTCATCTCTATCACCGTGATTTGGTGCTCTGCCTGACATTTCTTGACCACATAGATAGGTCTTATGGCTCCTAGCCATGTCACCAACTGTAGGCTCTGAAATTGGTGCCTTACCCTCATTGATAGGTTTGTAAGGGAACTCTCTCTAATGATGCCCAATTACTCTGCACCCATAGAAACTACCAGGTCCCCTTCAATGAGATGCGGCTCCTGCAGATACTCTAGTGGTCTGTGTTATGGATTCTGATGATCCTGTTATGAACTGATGTGTTTTCTGCTAATGAGATCCTATTGAATGAGCTCTACGAGGTGCCTGATTCATGACTGGTCCCTTGGGAAGAGGCCCCATACTACATCCCCTATGAGAATCAAACCTTTGCGGAGGCCTGACTAGAGGTCAAGTCTGCTATTGCTACTACTGAGTAGGCTATTGTTATGGCCTGAATGAAGATAATTTAATACCATGTCTACCACGAGGAGGAGGAGTTAACCTCCTCGACGTGTTATCATGCATCTACTAGATATGACTTCACAATCTATCTCTGGCCTATTGCATCTTCCCCCTAGTCTCCACTATAATATAAGCCTTCTCAATGGCCTGTCCTAATGTCTGCGGGTAATGAATGCACACTGCCCCTCTAATGTCTAGGTTTAGGCCCCTGATGAACCTATGGATCCTCACCTTCTCATCCTTCATATAGTCTACATACTGAAGTAACTCAAGGAAGTGACTCTCATACTCTGCCACTGTCATTGATTCCTGACATCGATCATGGAACTCATATATTATCTATTGAATGAACGTCTTGGATAATTATCTACTCCTAAAACTCTCCCCAAAGAGCTCAAAAGTGACTGCCTTTGAATCCACATGGAGCTTATGCTCCTCGGTCCTCCACCAAACCCCAAATCTATCTCTCAAAAGGTGGATGAAAACACAATCCTTTGTGTTACTGGTACACAAACATAACTTGAAGCATCCTTTCAAGTTTACCAACCATAAATCTGCCTATAATCCCCGAGTGTCCCTGGCGAAATGAGATGGATGGAGTTTCAACATCACTTTGATGTGATCTTCCACTATAGACTGTCTACCTCTAGGTCTCTCAACATGATCATCACATTTCCTAGGGCTCTTATATTTGTCCCTATGTCTTGTAGCCCTTTATCCATGACCTCTCTATGGTGAATCTCATATAACTAAATCCACATGGGAGTTATCTTCCCTATGCTCATCACTATGTCGGGAAGGTACATGAGCCTCTAGTGATGGGTCTCTATCCTATGTGTTATGCCTCCCTCCCAAGGATCCTCCATGTGTAGCTGCATTAACATCATATAATGTCTAAAGTATCTGAGGTAATATGGATACTACTTCTTAATCTTGGGTTGGTAAGTCTAGGTCCATGTGCAAGAACCCCTCATCTAGTCTGCACCTCCTACATAGAATGAGGTGAGAGTTAGTTCATCAATGTAGGTTTTTTTTAGTTTTTCTATGTTTTTTACATTTTAAAACATCTTGCAATGCTATGTGATCCAGGTTTATAGTTATGCTAATTTACCTTGTTATGTCTTATGTTTCCAAGTGTTCCTGGAGTCTAAGCGTTGAACCCATGGCACTGATACCAAGTGTGACGCGCATAGATTTTGACGTTCTAAAACCACATTAATATTTAAACAAATATCATGAAAGTTGTGGCAATTTTTTTTTGTTTTAAGTTACAAGGGTGTCAAACCCTACTATACGTTTAATTAATTCCTACTAGGAAACTTACATTTCATAGGATAGATCAGGTCTATATTAATGATCAACTATTCTTAATCTGTTTCCAAGGTAAATTTTAAATTACAATCTACTAGCATTGTGCCATAAATTATTTTACTTGATTAAATAGTTTTCCCCTCTTAAATTAATATTAAACTCACATTAATTAAACCCTTAACCTTATTTAATTTAGTTCCATTATCTTACTATTTTTAATGACCATTTAAATAATTACTAAAAAATACTAGAAGAATTACATTTTAAACTTAATACACTAGAGCCCTAAGTGGCCCCATCCACCCAAATTACACATACATTTGATTTATTTAAAATTTACAACCATAACGTGAATATTTTCATCTAATAATTGTAGGGTTGATTCTTAACCCTTAGATCAGATCAATAGGGACCACAAGATTAGACCTACCCAAAAGAATCCCTAATCATCCATAAGGTAGTCTTCTTAAGCATTTATTTCCCTAAGATCATTCATTTATTTCTCTTTGGTTTGTAGGTTGAAGGAGTGGATGTCATGGATCTAAGGAAAATCATGAAAGAGTCTTCTTGGATCAAAGGTGCAAGAAGAAGGGGATTCCATCCATTTGTATTCTCCTTTAGAATAGTAGAATCTTAGATTAATCATTCATTCTTAGTTATTTATTACAATACAAAAATATATCCTAGATCTAGTTTGAGATGTATTGTTCATTAGTTCTCTTTTATTTCACTGATTGGAAAAATCCCATTTTTTAGATGAAGAGTTTTGTGTATTTAAATCCCTATATGCATGTTAGAGTATGGGTACAAACAAGCATACACGATCCTCACATGATGGATCTATAATTAGGTGAATTATGGATGCATAAGAGCTAAGGCTTTGGCTGAAATACATTAAAAATAATAATCCACACACAGGTGACTGACGACGGTCTCTTGACCTTCCGCGGTAAGCACTGTGCTACCAACATCGGTTTAACTACAGGCATCAGTTCCTTTGTTAATGGTAATTTTTTAAAAATATTTTTCTAAATGCAGGGGGTAAGAGATCAATTCCATGAGCAACTATTTATTCAATGTTAAGAAAGCATAATAGTCTCAGAAGGTTCTGATATCAACAAGGGGACAACAAATGATTCTCAAGTTTACAAAAATGAAATTGGTGCAGCATCCAGTGATTGATGTTGGTCGCAGGAATACAAATGACAATTCAGTCGATGATGTCGGTTAGTCTCAGTTGAGTCTATTTTATAAATTTTGACATCTCTTCAATATTTTGTGCTTCACTGTTATCTAAATGAATTTTCCACAACTATTCATTAAATTCAAGTTTGTTGTGCAAGCCATGATATCATTTAAGTTGATAAATAAACTTGGAGTTACATTTTAAATATTGTAGTATGAAACAATGACCGATGTCTGTACTAGGTACACCGACGCCGGTTAAGACTCGTTGGTGTTGGTCATGATGTAGGCAAAAGAACATAGACATAAAAGGATAGATTTAAGTTTCAATATATATAAAAAAAATAGTGTTTAACTGTTTCAACCCAGAAAAATAGTATAACAACCTCCCAATACATGCTGTGATAAAAACATTGAAAATTTACAAATTTTAGTTCCTTTCAACACAAGGTAAAATTTAAACATGATATCCATTTAATTCATTCCTTTACATACAACTAAATTTAAGATAAATGAAAGACACTTTATTTAATGAACTTTCTTCAATTATAATATTACAACTTGGTAAATAAAACTTACAAAGAAACTTTTCTTTTAAATACAAGTATACTAGTCTTCCACCTTAAGTGAGAATTACAAGAAGATTTCTACAATGAAGAGTTGCTTTTGATTTCAAAAAATGCCCCAAATTTCAAATCTCCAATAAGAGCTCCACCATTTATTCACAACAACCCAATATGGGGGAGAGGCAACATATTCCACCCAACAAATAATCCAATGAGGAGAGACATCTATCCTCCTCATTGGCCCTGGTGTCACTCAGATTTCACCCTGAAATCTGCGACTACCCTATCCGAAAAAATTTCGTACTTTTAAAACAGTGGGTCATTTTTTGTTTTTATTGCCTGAAAGTTCTTGTATTGCGTCAAGATAATCCCAAAGAGTCATATTAGCCCTTTTCGCCAAATACCCAGATGCCCAAAATTCTTTATTTCTGTCGTCAGGATTTGTCTGGGGGAAATTTGTATTTAAATTATTTTTGAGCCCTGTATGAGGCTGTTTTGCGCTCTTTTTTAACTCCATTATGAGCGAATATGTTATTATTCTTATGTACCAGAAGGATTTTAACTTATTTTAAGTTTTGGGCTTTATTTGTAACTTTTGGCAATTTTTGTGTTTTTGTGGTGTCCCGTTTGTTTTCTGTGAAATTTCTCTAGAGAAATTCCCTCACCAGGTAAGCCCGATATTTGGCCTGGAGCAGCTGGAAAACATATACGCACATTATGCCCGGAGGAAGTTGTCATCGGAAGTCTGGGATCACTAGGAAAAAGTGAAGTCGTGCACAGAAAAGCCCTTGCGGGGATGGGCGCATTTTTGGAAAACAAAGGATTTAAGCTGCGATGGGAAAAATATAAGCCGCAGGAAGGGTGGGAATTTTATACCTGCCTGGCAGGGTACTTTTTCCCGTGTTATAAAAGTCACTTAAGCAGCAGTGGGAAAAATAGAGGGTATAGGCAGGTGGGAATTTATTGCCTGCCTTGCAGGGTAAAAAGTTCCCATGATATAATAAAAGGAAAGTGACTTAAGTGAAATCATGGGATTTTAGTGCCTGCCTTGCAGGGTAAAGAATCCCATTGTCAAAGTCAATCACTTAAGTGGATTATCGGATTTTGGTGCCTGCCTGGCAGGGTAAGAATCCCATTATGGAAAAATTCTTAAAAATAGAATTACATGTGCAAAAAAAGTGCGCCCCCTTTGAAGTGATGGTGGAATAATTAAATTGGATTAATTTAATTAATCTTTCTTCTCAAAAAGTGTGCCCAAGCTTGAAGGTGGTTTAAAAAGTCAAAGATGGAATAAAAGAAAGGGATTAAAAGCATTAAAATTAATTTATTTAATGGCTGCCCTCTTCCTTTCAAAAGTGCGCCCCATTTGGACATTATTTAATGTTTTTTAAGGCATTAAAAACATTAAATTAATTTCTATTTTCAGTGGCTATGGTCAAAGCACACTGTGGAGCTTGAGTGAAGTGCTGTGTGAAGGATTAAATTGGATTAATTTAATTTATTGGATGACTGTCCTTAAACATGTTATTTTTAAAAGAGAAAAGCATGATTTTTAATTAATTAATTGCCTTTAATTGTTAGGGGGCAATTATTAATTATAGAATTGTGAAGGTTATATAAGCATGGGCAGCCATATGGGTGAATAATTTAATTCACAGGTACAGAATTGCAGCCAGGAGGAAAGTGCGCCCCCATTAGAGAAAGGATTTTGTTCAGAAAAAGTGCTAACAAGGCTAAAAGCTTCTAGATTTGGCGCATGCTTTGGAGGAGGTTGATATTTGTCTGCAGAGTTGTTTTCACAGGTGTTACAGGAGCTCAGGGTGTTGATTGAAAGGATTCATGCTCTCTTTATGTGCAAATTAAACACCAATTTTTGGTGCAACACAGGCTTGAAAAGTGCAGATTTTTATAATTTAAATTCACTATTCATGCTCCGGTGGCCATTTTTGTCTGAATAAATTGCAGGAACTCATTACAGGTGCTTTACAAAATAAAAGGAGTTTTTATCAGTGTCCAATACATTGCAAATATCCTCTGAATCTAAAAAAATTGTCCAGATCTGCACCAGTATTGAAGAAATCTAGCCAAGTTAGAAGAAAAATAATTATTCAAACAAAGATAGATAAAGCCATGGCGAAAGGAGATGAAAAAGAGAGCACGATGGATTCATGCATTGCTTCCAAACTTGCAGACATAGGAGACACAGATCTAGGCCCATAACCTCTTTCTGATTTGATTGATAGATCCAGAGCGGGAAAGACTTCACTCATGCGTGCGGTCAAAAGTAGCGGAATTATCTGAGCTGCAGCTTTCCTATGTACAGCCCAATTGCCAGAGTTCGTGATGGAGTGTGCTAGATCTTATCATCCTTCATCCAGATCAGTGCGTGATGTTGCAGGAAAGAAAATAATTCGTTTGGATGCGGAATTCATCAATTATTGTCTGAAGATTCCAGTGCGAAAGGTGGTGACTTCTATTAGCATCCAGGATGCTGACAGTAGATGGGAAAAACATAGAGCTGATTGCGTGAGCATAATGAACAGCTAGTTCATGAAGAAGCCTAGATCCCCTTCAAAGTTCCCGAGAACTCTTCCACGATCCAATTTGGTGCAGGAGGCAGATGATGTCGTCAAATTGCTATGCAGGTTGAATGGCGAAGTGAATGCCTACACTTTCCGTACATGGATGTATGCTTTCATCAGGACCATTGAAATAAACAAAGTTGATTCTATAATCAATTGGTCAGAAATTATTAGTAGCAACATCGGTGAACAGCTTCAGAACGTAAAGCGTACTTTCAGCTTCAAGATGACTTCATACTTGGTGTATGTTGCAGCTTCACATGGTGTCTTTTCCAAGTTGGATAGATGTGGTGTTCTTTCCAAGGACCCCATTTTCGAGTGCTACCCACAGCTTACTATACCTGTGTGCGAGAAGGAATTCAAAGTGATCAACGATGACTTCTTCTATGATTTCATCTGCAGGTTAGATAAAGACTTGAAGAGTCACAGGGTAAGCAAGGAAGCGTGGGAAGCAGTGTCCAAGATTGGGAGTGTATTTATCCATTTTGCAGATTTCACATACCTCAGGGTTATGGGCTTTTCTAGAGAACCAATAAATATTCCTAGGTATCCGAGTGATAGATCAATCGCCATGGAGTTAAGTAGGCAACTTGTGCAGTTACACGACCTTCAGTCGAAACGGCACAAGTCTACAGGCTTCTTCCCAATCACTGTGTGATATTACAGTTGCATAATCAGCATTCACAGAGCTCGAGGATGGAAGCGCAAATGTTGATCCGAGTATGAGCAAGAGTTCTTCCCTACACGGCTTAACTTCGATCCATTTGGAGTAGCCAGGAAGACAATCTCCCAGGAGTACGCACATGTGCCTTCGTTAGAAGATTTCTGGATGAAGTGCAGAAGTGAGTATGAGATTAGAAAGAAATATTTCAGCAGGCTATTAGCAAAAGCAAGTGTTCGACTTGGACTAGCGTGGATACCTGCGGATCTTAAAGATGATGGGAACGTGGTACTTGACACTTACCATCAAATGGGAGGAGATAAAGCTATACTGCAGGATAACATTGGAGGTTGCCATTCAATTGAAGAAAGATCTAGAGCTGTGTTGGTGAATACTTTGAATTGGCTGCTGACGAAGGGATACTGCCTTGATGAAGTATTGATGGATCAAATCATGGGCAACTTAGGCACAGGAGATTCCCTCAAACGAAAGCATGAAGGAGAAAGCAACAGAAGGTCTGAGAACTTGAAAGTACATAGAAGATCTCAAGAGAAAGAGAAGACCCCTTCTACGACCATAGCTTTGACTCCGACTTCTCCAGTACCCAGAAGATCATCAACTATTGTGCCGCAGTAGCAGGATGCTTCCATGCCTTCATTGAATCCGGTGACATTCGTTTTCTCTCCGCAGCCACTACGTTCAACACCCGTTCCAGAGGAGATGATGAAGCTGCAGATGACGGAGTTCGAAAGAGCTTTGTCCTTGGATGTTTCAGAGGATGGCAGCCATAACACCGTGGCACTTTCTGACGGAGAGGATGCAGAGCGGGAGATGGTAGTGCACTCAGCGACTTCTTACTCCCCGAGAAGTAACTTCTCGGAATGGTTAGCTTTGCAGTTGGTTCTGGAAGAAAGAGTAGAGATGAACTTAGAGGAGCATGACTTGCAGCTACTTCAAGATCTGAGCAGAAGAGACAGAAGGCCTAAAGTTGCTAAAGCAACTTCTAGGATGATCATCAAAGATTCGGGAGAGAAGTTTGTTGAGATATCAATTCCAGTGGAAGGAAAGATAGAAGAGGAGGTCAGGAAGTAGATGTGACGGTGACCAAAATACCACTCAGTCAAGCTACCACTGAAGGATTGAAGCAGGACACACAGACGTTGATGGATGCTTTGTTCCTTAGGCTTGACAGTGAAAAGGCGGAGAAAGAAGAGCTGCAGAAGCAAATATCTCGATTATGTGAGATCATAGCCAAGGTTGTTAAACCTTCCATTCAACCCATTTCAGAGCAGGTGAGTGATCATCTTATGCAGGAAATGGAAGATGCAAGCAATCAAGTAAAGGCTATTGAGGAATGGAAGGATCTGATTATTCGTCAAGCTTCTATGCAACTTGGGGAAGTGCCATCCCGCCTAAGGGTTATGAATGATGTAGCAAATCAACTAAAGCAACTGATGGAAAGCATAGAAGGCATGAATACAGTTGCAGAGAGTAACCTGAGTATTTTGGCTGAGATCAACAAGGTTCCGAGAGATGTATTGGTTGCAGAACAAATTGTACCGGATGGATCAGTCGAGAAGGAGAAGCAGCTAGAGTTTGCAGTATCTTTCCGTTTGGAGATCTGTAGAGTTTTTCAGAAAAGGATGCAGGCGCTTGAGAGTAGAACATCAGATTTACCAGACAGTATCATTTCTTTCACTGAGGAAAGAGTGGACAGAGGTGTTACTTCATACGTGCGGATTATTTCTAACAAAGTGCATGATTCCCTGGAAAGTTCTCTTCTGATGATACAAAAGAGAATTGATAAAGCTACCAAGCCTTTCACGATGAATTTTATCAATAGATTGGTGGCGATGTAGGCAGACATTGCGAGATTTGGGCTTAGTTTGGAAGAGGTGGAAGCATGCAACAAATTGTTGAATGAAGGGTTGCTGCAGTTCAGGACAGAGAAGGAAGTAGTGGCTAGAAGAGATGGAAGGATGCTGAATTATATGTTCGACAGTATATCAGATATCAGAACAAGAAGAAGATGTAAACGTTACAGCTGGCATGACTTCTTCTATTCTTTTCTTCTTCTATTTTCTATGTTCTCGGATGAAATTGTAAAACTTCTAAGTTATTGGTTTTGCAAACCATTACTTGAATTCATGTGGAACCATTCTATTAGTTAAGTGATACATGTGTCACTTAAGAAGAAGTTAGTTGAGGATGATTGCCCAAATGTCATCTTTACTTGTTGTTCATAACTTTAGTTCAGTTGAGTCTTCTATTTGTACTTTCCCTCCTACATTCTATAAGTAGGAGAGAACCTCTGGGTTAATTATCGATCAGAATTTGTAAGAAGCAATCTGGTGTTTAATACTTTAATGCTGAACCCCTGAGGGCCACTTGTTGCAAAGAGGAATACAAAGAAGCAGGTTTCTGGAGAACTTTGTGTCACGACGGCGTACTGTGTTTCTTGCTTTTAAAATCTTTAGATCTTTTAAGTAAAACTTTGTGTTATTGTAGATCTGGATCTAGAGGCTGCCTTTGCTTTATAATTTGTGTGTTCAAATCTATTAAGTTTCTTCTATGTGCAATGCAATTAGCTCTGCGATCTACTAATTGGGATGCACATCTTCCTTATTTCTTCTCTGTAATTCCTTTACTTCCTTCTTTCTATAATTTTCCTTTCTTAAACAGCTACTTACTTGCTGCAGAACTTCTTAGTTATGGTTCATGAACTAAGTGGTTAAAGTAAAACCCCTGATAGATAAAAACACATTTATATTGACAAATATGACATGGGAGCCTCACCAGTTAAATGAGGGAGATTTATCTTATGACTGCCTAGGTTTGATGCTATGCAGAAAATATAGCCAACAGTTTTTGGCGAATCCACTGGGGAACAACTATCTTTGCAGATAAAATATTTTCTATTGAAGATCAGAGTGGTTTCCATACAAATCTCAACCTGGCTAAACGTCCATTCACCTGATCCGTGAAGGCACAAGGAAGGAATGATCATTTCTTCTGACTGTAGGAGCAATTCAATTTCAATCATCCTCCTCAAGTTAGAAGTTGCAGATCTAGTCTCTCATCAGGAAGGAGAGTACACACCCATCCAGATCCGGACCGCATTCAGCATAATCTAGCGGCTGGAATTATCCATCAAGTCTACACAAGGAGGAGATGTGCTCAAGTTAACATGGCGCACCAAATTGTACCTGTTCCATGGGGAGCGGCTTTTGGACCTCTCAACTTGGCTCCACCTATGCACGAACTGCCAAAGGGATCTAGAAAGAATTTTCCAAAATTATTTGGAGATGGAAAGCAAAACCCGGATGATCATTTGGTAGCCTTATTCATATCTTGTGGTGTGCTTGCAGTGGAGCATGAAGATGTCTCAGTCAGGCTATTCATTGAGACTCTACACGACTTGGCTGGAGAGTGGTTCTATCGGCTAGCCCCTGGCACCATAACCAACTGGGTGAGTATGCGTGAGCAATTTCTGAAAAGATTCAAGCCTACAGAGGACGCTAGCACATTGATCACCCAACTGACGCAGTTGAAGAAAGAGCCAAACGAGAACATGCGGGACTTTATTGCAAGGTTCCAAAGGATTTTGTATAAAATCCCCACTTCTGGGCCGCATTAAGCGACGAAAATAAAAAGATGTTTTTTATAAACGCTCTATTGCCTGAAGTTGGATATCAGCTAAGAAGGGAAAGCCCTGTAAATCTACTTGAAGCACAAAATGCTGCTGTGGAGGTTGAGGACGACTTGATCATGGCTGGAAAACTTAAACAACCATCTCACAAAGGTGATGGCACTTCTGCAAGTACTTCTGATCCTTTGTTAAAGAAATTGGCTAATGACATGCTGCAGATCAAGAAGCAGATCTCTCAAGCGGGCAATGCAACCCCCTCAAGTTTAGCTCCTACCTGGACCTTCAATGGTCAAAATAAAAATCAAAATCGAAACAGACTTGCTGCTGCACCACAGCGTTTGGTAATAGAAGCTGCTCCAAGGAATAACTTGGAAACTAATGAAGAGGATCTCGGCATTGATGAATCATTTGATGATGAATACTTTATATATCCCACTGGCGACTCCAATATTGGTTACCTGGACTATGAATCTGATGATGGCTATTATGAATCTTTTGAAGATTCTGATGGTCACACTTTTGCGGTGTTTACAAGGTCTCAGATGCGCCAAAATGCCGAAGCATCCACAAGCGGCCAGAAAGAGAGAGAAGATCCTGGCCCAGATGTTACTATCTTCAAAAGAGGTAGCACTCTTCCTTCTTCATTAGCACCCAAGGATAAATATTCAAATTCTTTCAATTTACAGCAAAGAACCAACGTACATCCTGCCAAAGCAAGTCAATATTTTGACATAATTGATCACATCAAGAAAAATAAGGTCCAAATGTCAGAAGCTGAGTATTTGAGGGCATTTCCTGATCAGTTGAATAGATTGGTCAAATATGTGCAAAGTAATAGTCCCAGCACAACAAACAATAATTCACGGTGTATCTTGTCAAGTCCAAAGATTACCTTACCGTCAAATAATGTTGTTGCAAGTTCTTCTCCTTCCACCCCTTCTCCCCCTACATTAGAGAGGATTGAGCCGTTCTATGTGTCTTTGCTCATCAATGGACATAAGCTAAGCAATTGCATCTTGGATTCTGGAGCTTCCGACAACATCATGCCTGCCAAAGTTGCTGATGCCTTGGGTCTTACATTGACAAAAACCATCGGAAGATGTTATTCCATGGAAAGGAAAGTCCCTCTTGTGGGGAAAATCAAAGATGCGCAGGCAGTACTTGCTTCCTTTCCAGATAAAAGACTGAAAATGACTATCCTTGTAGCAGACATTATAGTCTCTTATGGCATGCTGTTGAGTAGAAACTTCTGCAAAGAGCTGGGTGGAGAAGTGAAAATGGATTGGTCTTGTGCACACATACCAATCAAAGGAGTGAATCACAAGCTGGAACCTGAGAAGAAATATAAGTACACAATATCAAAATCTGAGGATCCTAGATCTCAGATCTTGTTTCAAGAATCGGATCACGGAGTCTATTATCTTGAAATAGATAAAGAAGAAATTCAACCAGTGATTCGAGAATTACATCAAATTGATAACAAGATTTGGACTCTAGAATTTGATGGTAGCTGCTGTTCATTTGGATCCAGCGCAGGCGTTGTTCTTATCTCTCTCGAAGGGAAGGTGCATGCGCACTCCTTCAAATTGATGTTTGAAAATATTAACAATACGGCTGAGTATGAAGCATTGTTGTTACGCATGGAGCAGACAAGAACAATGGGAATCAAATTATTACACGCAAGAGGAGATCCTGAGTTGATTGTGAAACAAATAAGAGGCCTCTACCAAGTCAAAAAAGAGAAATTGCGACACTACAGAGATCGGGTCTACTCTGTTGTCCTAGATTTTTCAGCTTTCTCGGTATCTTATATTCCGAGAGAAAAAAATTCAAGAGCTGATTCGCTCGGAGTGACTACAGCCTTGTTGAATCCGGATCATCCCCCTGCATTCTTTAGACAGGGAGACTACAAAGTGGAAATGGTTTTTCGCCCAAAGGTTCCTGACGACGTCCAACAATGGCAGGTTTTCAACGATGACATAGATTGCTGCGTTTCTCCAACAGAAGGATAACTTTGAATAAATCTACTATGAGGGAAGCAATTCACCTCCTAGGCAGACCACTATCAGAGAAATATATGTTGATGTCTCAGGAGGTCAGGAGATTATCCACCTAAAGGGAAATAAAACTCCCAAAGGCTTGGTATCTCTTGAGGAAATGTTTGATAAGCATGATCAGATGTTTAAGATAAATGAAAAAAATGAGGAAGGCTCTTCCTCAGACACACAATTACTAAATTTGGGAGCCGGAAATGATCCCAAATTAGTAAATCTAGGTAAGTGTTGTTCAGAAGCTGAAAAGGAAGCTTTCACTAAGCTTCTTAAGAAATATATGGATGTTTTTACCTGGTCTTATCAGGATCTAAAAACATATCAACCTGCGGAAGTTCAACACTACATCCCACTTAAATCAGAACAAAAGCCTTTCAAGCAGAAGCTGCAGCGGCACAACCCTACCATTTCGGGAACCATCTTTGTAGAAATCCAAAGGTTTTTAGATGCAAATATTATCTATCCCATACACCATTCTGAATGGTTGGCCAACATAGTTCCTGTAAGGAAGAAGAGCGGCGAGATTAGGCTATGCGTGGATTTCCGCAGCCTTAATCAAGCTTCATTAAAGGATAACTACCCTATCCCCATCATGGATCACACTCTGCATGTGGTCACTGGATCTGAGATGCTTTCCATGCTTGACGGCTTCTCAGGATACAATCAAGTCAAGGTGGCCGAGGAAGATCAATACAAAATGGCGTTCATCACACCTTGGGGATCCTTCGCATACCAGAAGATGCCATTTGGCCTGATTAATGTTGGTTCTACATTTCAAAGAGCTATGGATCTATCCTTTTCTCATCTCAAATATATAAGCATAGTGGTGTATCTGGATGATCTGACAGTCTTTTCCAAAGATAGAAGCACGCATATTTAAAACTTGGAAGAGGTCTTCATACAATGCCGCAAGCATGGTATTTCTTTGAATCCTAAGAAATCCATCTTTGCTGTAACCAAAGGAAAGCTGCTTGGGCACATTGTTTCCAAAGAAGGAACAAAGATAGATCTAGAGCGTGTCAAATCCATTCAGACATTGCCTTTTCCCACATCATAAAAAGGAGTTCACTCTTTCTTTGGAAAAGTGAATTTTCTCAGAAGATTCATTCCTGACTTTGTTGAACTAACTTGTCATATTTCGAATATGATGAAGAAGAGACAAGATTTTAAATGGAGCAGCGAAGGGAAGGAAGCTTTCGAGAAAATCAAATAGGCCCTGTCGAAATCTCCAGTCTTGGTTTTACCCGACTTTAGTAAAGGATTTATTCTTTACTGTTACTCCTCTGAACACACCATGTTAGCAATACTGATGCAGAAATCAAGAGGATGTAGAAGCTCCTATTGCTTTCATGAGTATGCCTCTTAAAGCCTATGAGTTGAAATACACTCCAATGGAAAAGCACGCATATGCAGTGGTGAAGGCATGCAAAGCATTCAGGTATTATATTCTTTCCTCGCACACTGTGGTTTTGGTTCCAGATACTGCAGTTAAATCCATTCTTACTCAGCAAGAGTTAGGATTATTGAGAGGCACATGGGTGACAAAAGTTCAAGAATATGATCTGGATATTAAACCAACAAAGCTAGTCCGAGGAAGAGGTTTGTGTGAACTAATGACAGAGATTAAAGCGTCAGTACCTGAAGCAGATCAGGATGGGATAGATGAAGATTTACCTGCAATACTTTTTATAGATTTGATAGAGGAGTGGTACAGTAACATTGCTTACTTTTTGACGTATGGAGAATGCCCAGATCAAATTTCCAGAAAAGAGAAACGAACAATCAAACTTAAATCCAAAGATTTTGTTCTTTGGGATAATGGTTTGTACAAAAGGGGAATTGATGGTGTATTTCTCAGATGCGTGGACAAGGCTCAACAGGATCAGCTACTACAGACAGTTTCACGACATGGCTTGCGGTGGGCATTTCTCAGCCCGAGTCACTGCACACAAGATCCTTAGAGCAAGGTATTATTGGCCCACCCTTTTTCAAGATACTGCAGAATGGGTAGCTAAGTGTCAAGCATGCCAACATTTTTGTTGGGTGTGTGAAATTGCCTGCATTACCTCTAAAACCCATTGTGATTGAAGAACCTTCCAACAGTGGGGTATGGATTTTATTGGAATGCTTAACCCGACTTCCAGTGCCGGTCATCATTACATTCTAACAACTACTGATTATTTCAGTAAGTGGGTAGAAGTTGTTCCTGTGAAGACTGCCACTTCTGCCGAAGTGTGTAATTTTATAAAGGAAAATATTATTGTCAGGTTTGGCGTACCCAGCAAAATTATAGCAGACAACGCTCTGAATATTTCTTCTGAGGAGTTGGTGGAATTATGCTACACTTATGGGATTCATCTTGTTCATTCCTCAAAATATTATCCACAAGGGAATGGTCAAGCTGAATCTAGTAATAAGAACTTGGTAACTATCATGCGCAATCTTGTAACATAGAATTGAAGGACTTGGCATAAAAATTTGTTTGATGCATTATGGGCTGATAGAATCACACCAAAGAGGGCAATAGGCATGTCCCCTTTTCAGCTGCTATAATGGTAAGAGACACAGAGTTGCCTCTCACATTGGAATTGCCTACCCTACAACTTTCTAAAGCCTTGGAGGATTCCACATTCATAGATTCTATTGATAATAGAATCATGTACCTGACTGAACTGAGGGAAGTACAAACTCAAGTTGCAGATAGGTTGACAGAACATCAAAGGAAGGTGAAAGTCATCTTCGACAAAAAATCCAGGGAAAGGAAATTTGAAGTCAATGACTGGGTCCTTCTATGGGACAAGAGAAGAGAAACAAAAGGCATGCATGGAAAATTTGATTCACTATGGAAAGGGCCTTTTGTGATCAAAAAGATCGCTAGAGCAGATAACTTCATTCTTTCTCATCAGGATGGAGTTGAATTACCATTGCCTTTCAATGGGAAACACTTGAATTTGTTCCGGACATGAGAAGCAAGGTAAAACTTGTATGTACATAAATAAATCTTTGTTTGTTTTTCGTTGTTTTGTTTTGTTTTTTGTGTTGTGTTGTGTTGTGTTTGTTTGCCTGACCTCGTGCCCAAAAGACAAGATATGAAACCAGAGATGCTGGGATCTCATCTTTTCCCTTTTTCATTCTGATAAGAGAAAAAGATGTCCACAGACGGAGCCAACTGGTGTCACTTAGATTTCACCCTTAAATCTGTGACTACCCTATCCAAAAAAAATTCGTACTTTTAAAATAGTGGGTCATTTTTTGTTTTTATTGCCTGAAAGTTCTTGTATTGCGTCAAGATAATCCCAAAGAGTCATATTAGCCCTTTTCGCCAAATACCCAGATGCCCAAAATTCTTTTATTCTGTCGTCAGGATTTGTCTGGGGGAAATTTGTATTTAATTATTTTGAGCCCTGTATGAGGCTGTTTGTGCTCTTTTTTAACTCCATTATGAGCGAATATGTTATTATTCTTATGTACCAGAAGGATTTTAACTTATTTTAAGTTTTGGGCTTTATTTGTAACTTTTGGCAATTTTTTGTGTTTTTGTGGTGTCCCGTTTTGTTTTCTGTGAAATTTCTCTAGAGAAATTCCCTCACCAGGTAAGCCCGATATTTGGCCTGGAGCAGCTGGAAAACATATACGCACATTATGCCCGGAGGAAGTTGTCATCGGAAGTCTGGATCACTGGGAAAAAGTGAAGTCGTGCACAGAAAAGCCCCTGCGGGGATGGGCGCATTTTTGGAAAACAAAGGATTTAAGCTGCGATGGGAAAAATATAAGCCGCAGGAAGGGTGGGAATTTTATACCTGCCTGGCAGGGTACTTTTTCCCGTGTTATAAAAGTCACTTAAGCAGCAGTGGGAAAAATAGAGGGTATAGGCAGGTGGGAATTTATTGCCTGCCTTGCAGGGTAAAAATTCCCATGATATAATAAAAGGAAAGTGACTTAAGTGAAATCATGGGATTTTAGTGCCTGCCTTGCAGGGTAAAGAATCCCATTGTCAAAGTCAAATCACTTAAGTGGATTATCGGATTTTGGTGCCTGCCTGGCAGGGTAAAGAATCCCATTATGGAAAAATTCTTAAAAATAGAATTACATGTGCAAAAAAAGTGCGCCCCCTTTGAAGTGATGGTGGAATAATTAAATTGGATTAATTTAATTAATCTTTCTTCTCAAAAAGTGTGCCCAAGCTTGAAGGTGGTTAAAAAGTCAAAGATGGAATAAAAGAAAGGGATTAAAAGCATTAAAATTAATTTATTTAATGGCTGCCCTCTTCCTTTCAAAAAGTGCGCCCCATTTGGACATTATTTAATGTTTTTTAAGGCATTAAAACATTAAATTAATTTCTATTTTCAGTGGCTATGGTCAAAGCACACTGTGGAGCTTGAGTGAAGTGCTGTGTGAAGGATTAAATTGGATTAATTTAATTTATTGGATGGCTGTCCTTAAACATGTTATTTTTAAAAGAGAAAAGCATGATTTTTAATTAATTAATTGCCTTTAATTGTTAGGGAAATTATTAATTATAGAATTGTGAAGGTTATATAAGCATGGGCAGCCATATGGGTGAATAATTTAATTCACAGGTAAAGAATTGCAGCCAGGAGGAAAAGTGCACCCCCATTAGAGGAAGGATTTTGTTCAGACAAAGTGCTAACAAGGCTAAAAGCTTCTAGATTTGGCGCATGCTTTGGAGGAGGTTGATCTTTTTATGCATAGTTGTTTTCACAGGTGTTACAGGAGCTCAGGTGTTGATTGAAAGGATTCATGCTCTCTTTATGTGCAAATTAAACACCAATTTTTGGGGCAGCAGGCTTGAAAAGTGCAGATTTTTATAATTTAAATTCACTATTCATGCTCCGGTGGCCATTTTTGTCTGAATAAATTGTAGGAACTCATTACAGGTCCTTTACAAAAGAAAAGGAGTTTTTATCAATGTCCAATACATTGCAAATATCCTCCGAATCTAAAGAATTGTCCAGATCTGCACCAGTATTGAAGAAATCCGGCCAAGTTAGAAGAAAAAGAATTATTCAGACAAAGATAGATAAAGCCATGGCGAAAGGAGATGAAAAAGAGAGCACGATGGATTCATGCATTGCTTCCACACTTGCAGACATAGGAGACACAGATCTAGGCCCATAACCTCTTTCTGATTTGATTGATAGATCCAGAGCGGGAAAGACTTCACTCATGCGTGCGGTCAAAAGTAGCAGAATTATCCGAGCTGCAGCTTTCCCATGTATAGCCCAATTGCCAGAGTTCGTGATGGAGTGTGCTAGATCTTATCATCCTTCATCAAGATCAGTGCGTGATGTTGCGGGAAAGACAATAATTCGTTTGGATGCAGAATTCATCAATTATTGTCTGAAGATTCCAGTACGAAAGGTGGTGACTTCTATTAGCATTCAGGATGTTGACAGTAGATGGGAAAAACATAGAGCTGATTACGTGAGCATAATGAACAGCCAGTTCATGAAGAAGCCTAGATCCACTTCAAAGTTCCCGAGAACTCTTCCACGATCCAATTTGGTGCAGGAGGCAGATGATGTCATCAAATTGATATGCAAGTTGAATGGCGAAGCCAATGCCTACACTTTCCATACATCGATGTATGCTTTCATCAGGACCATTGAAATCAACAAGGTTGATTCTATAATCAATTGGTCAGAAATTATTAGCAGCTACATCGGTGAATAGCTTCGGAACGTGAAGCATACTTTTAGCTTCAAGATGACTTCATACTTGGTGTATGTTGCAGCTTCACAGGGTGTCTTTTCCAAGCTGAATAGATGTGGTGTTCTTTCCAAGGACCCCATTTTCGAGTGCTACCCACAGCTTACTGTACCTGCGTGCGAGAAGGACTTCAAAGTGATCAACGATGACTTCTTCTACGATTTCATCTACAAGATAGATAAAGACTTGAAGACTCACAGGGTAAGTAAGGAAGCGTGGGAAGCAGTGTCCAAGATTGGCAGTGTATTTATCCATTTTGCAGATTTCACATACCTCAGGGTTACGTGCTTTTTTGGAGAATGAATAAAGATGCCCAGGTATCCGAGTGATAGATCAATCGCCATGGAGTTGAGCAGGAAACTTGTGGAGTTACACGACCTTCAGTCAAAATGGCACAAGTCTACAGGCTTCTTCCCAATCACTGTGGGATATTATAGTTGCATCAGCATTCACAGAGCTCGAGGGATGGAATTGCAAATGTTATCCGAGTATGAGAAATATTTCTTCCCTGCACGGCTTAACTTCGATCCATTTGGTTTAGCCAAGAAGACAATCTCCTAGGAGTACGCACATGTGCCTTCGTTAGAAGATTTTTGGATGAAGTGCAGAAGTGAGTACGAGATTAGAAAGAAAGATTTCAGCAGGCTGTCAGCAAAGCAAGTGTTCGACTTTGGACTAGCGTGGATACCTGCGGATCTTAAAGATGATTGGAACGTGGTACTTGACACTTACCATCAAATGGGAGGAGATAAAGATATACTGCAGGATAACATTGGAGGCTGCCATTCAATTGAAGAAAGATCTGGAGATGTGTTGGTGAATACTTCGAATTGGCTACTGACAAAGGGATACTGACTTGGTGAAGTATTGATGGATCAAATCACGGGAAACTTAGGCGCAGGAGATTCCCTCAAATGAAAGCATGAAGGAGAAAGCAACAGAAGGTCTGAGAAGTTGAAAGTACACAAAAGATCTCAAGAGAAAGAGAAGACACCTTCTATGAACATAGCTTTGACTCCAACTTCTTCAGTACCCAGAAGATCATCAACTATTGCGCCGCAGTAGCAGGATGCTTCCATGCCTTCATTGAATCCGGTGACATTCGTTTTCTCTCCGCAGCCACTACGTTCAGCACCCGTTCTAGAGGAGATGTTGAAGCTGCAGATGATGGAGTTCGAAAGAGCTTTGTCCTTGGATGTTTCAGAGGATGGCAGCCATAACACCGTGGCACTTTCTGACGGAGAGGATGCAGAGCGGGAGATGGTAGTGCACTCAGCGACTTCTTACTCCCCGAGAAGTAACTTCTCGGAATGGGTAGCTTTGCAGTTGGTTCCAGAAGAAAGAGTAGAGATGAACTTAGAGGAGCATGACTTGCAGCTACTTCATGATCTGATCAGAAGAGACAGAAGGCCTAAAGTTGCTAAAGAAACTTCTAGGTTGATCATCAAATATTCGGGAGAGAAGTTTGTTGAGATATAAATTCCGACGTAAGGAAAGATAGAAGAGGAGCTCACGGCAGAAGATGTGATGGTGACCAAAATACCACTCAGTCAAGCTACCACTGAAGGATTGAAGCAGGACACATAGACGTTGATGGATGCTTTGTTCCTTAGGATTGACAATGAAAAGGCGGAGAAAGAAGAGCTGCAGAAGCAAATATCTCAATTATATGAGATCATAGCCAAGGTTGCTAAACCTTCCATTCAGCCCATTTCAGAGCAGGTGAGTGATCATCTTATGTAGGAAATGGAAGATGCAAGCAATCAAGTAAAGGCTATTGACGAATCGAAGGATCTGATTATTCGTCAAGCTTCTGTGTAACTTGGGGAAGTGCCAGCCCGCCTAAGGGGTATGAACGATGCAACAAATCAACTAAAGCAACTGATGGAAAGCATAAAAGGCATGAATACAATTGTAGAGAGTAACCTGAGTATTTTGGCCGAGATCAACAAGCTACCAGGAGATGTATTGGTTGCAGAACAAATTGTACCGGATGGATCAGTCGAGAAGGGGAAGCAGCTAGAGTTTGCAGTATCTTTCCGTTTGGAGAACTGCAGAGTTTTTCTGAAAAGGATGCAGGCGCTTGAGAGTAGAACATCAGATTTACTAGACAGTATCATTTCTTTCACTGAGGAAAGAGTGGATGGAGGTGTTACTTCATACGTGCGGATTGTTTCTAACGAAGTGCATGATTCCCTGGAAAGTTCTCTTCTGATGGTACAAAAGAGAATTGATAAAGCTACCAAGCCTTTTCACGATGAATTCTATCAATAGATTGGTGGCGCTGCATGCAGACATTGTGAGATTTATGCCAAGTTTGGAAGAGGTGGAAGCATGCAACAAAGTGTTGAGTGAAGAGTTGCTGCAGTTCAGGATAGAGAAGGAAGCAGTGGCTAGAACAGATGGAAGGATGCTGAATTATATGTTCGACAAGTATATCAGATATCAGAACAAGAAGAAGATGTAAATGTTACAGCTGGCATGACTTCTTCTATTCTTTCTTCTTCTATTTTCTATGTTCCCAGATGAAATTGTAAAACTTCTAAGTTATTGGTTTTGCAACCATTACTTGAAGTCATGTGGAACCATTCTATTAGTTAAGTGATACATGTGTCACTTAAGAAGAAGTTAGTTGAGGATGATTGCCAAATGTCATATTTACTTCTTGTTCATACTTTAGTTCAGTTTGAGTCTTCTATTTGTACTTTCCCTCCTACATTCTATAAGTAGGAGAAGAACTCCGGGTTAATTATCGATCAGAATTTGTATGAAGCAATCTGGTGTTTTAGACTTTGTGTTGAACCCCTGAGAGCCACTTGTTGCAGAGGAATACAAAGAAGCAGGTTTCCGGAGAACTTTGTGTCAGGGCGTAATGTGTTTCTTGCTTTTAAATCTTTAGATATTTTAAGTAAACTTTGTGTTATTGTAGATTTTGATCTAGAGCTGCCTTTGCTTTATAATTATGTGTGTTCAAATCTATTAAGTTTCTTCTATGTGCATGCAATTAGCTCTGCTATCTACTAATTGGGATGCACATCTTCCTTATTTCTTCTCTGTAATTCCTTTACTTCCTTCTTCTATAATTTTCCTTTCTTAAACAGCTGCTTACTTGCTGCAGAACTTCTTAGTTATGGTTCATGAACTAAGTGGTTAAAGTAAAACCCCTGATAGATAAATACACATTTATATTGACAAATATGACACGGGAGCCTCACCGATTAAATGAGGGAGATTTATCTCATGATTGCCTAGGTTTGATGTTATGCAGAAAATCTAGCCAACAGGCCCCAAAGCCCCAACCAAAATGCAATAAAGGATAGTTCTAACTCATGGCAACAACACAATTCTTCCACATAACAATACAAAATTTTCACAACCATTTAACCCATATTTAACACAAGAAAAAAATCACAAGAATTCACAAGAATAAAGGAAGGATAGTAGAACTCAATCAAAGACACACACTCCAAGCTACTTAAAGCTCAATAAAAATTCAATAAGATCCAAACTTCAACAAGCACTGCCAAAACTTTTCAACTCCAAAATACAAGAGCACCAACGAAATGAAGTAATCCCCAAACAAAAAAATAAACTTTCATATATAGAAAAAGGAAATAGGAGGGTGAGGTTGCTCCATGCAGGATGCCCCTTCATTTATCCTCAACTCCACATCACAAGTAAAACCTCAACCCCAATGCACAATAAATTAGTGGTTGAGATAAATGAAAAGCCTCTCACACACACATTCCAAACCCACATCCCGTAAGGAAATAATTAAAAATGCACATAAGAAAAATGCAATAAATGTATCGTTTTTCCTTACAAAACACATAATGGAGTCTATTTTTTACCCCCAAATCCATAGGTGTGGTTGGTATATGAAATTAATTGGTGTGGGATAAGATTAGCTTGTCCTGCAATCCTCCAAAAATGCCCCTTAAGCCCAAATCTGAAATTCCAAGGTAAGGTAGAGTGTACAACACTCAAAGTCACTTACACTCAATCAAAATCAGAAAATATAAAATACCAACTACTCTAACAAATGGCCCCCTTTTTTCACATCCCCATATCACTTAATAACAAGATTAAATTACTTATTAAAAGAACATTAATCAACAATCATTAAATAAATTGCATCAAAAAAAAAATTACATACTCAACAATAAATAAAAGAAAAGGGAAATAATTGCACACAATCCCATAGTCACAATTGGAGGTCATCCCCCCCATGGGGACTCCCTAAAAAATTAAAACAAACAAAACAACAACATTACACAAGTTTCCATGGTGACCATCTTTGTATCCATCCAGTATTCCACTTCGGTTGGTCTCCAATCCCCCTTTTGATTTTTGTGATATAATCACCTACAAAATTACACAATACCTCCTTCAGCCTCATTGCCGCATCAAAAAATCAAACATAAAATTTACACACATAAATCAATAACCATTTTCATATAGCTAAATCATCATCTCTACTAAACAATGCTATCATTTGTCTAAAATTTCAGTAACATCTTAATTCTATCTTTTATCCATATCAACAAGATCGCAAGATTCGTTCAAAAATTAAATCCTAGTTAACATGATGAGAACTACGAATGTCAGTAAAATATATGCCAACAACACATCATCATCATCAATATACAAATGTCTCTCTATGCCTCTAAGAATCAACACAAATCATACTATGAATCACAATCCATCAATAGTTAGAATATCTCTATCATATAACATCATGCTAAACCAAAATGATACAATAATATCCATGTCTATAGTCAACAATAATCAAAATAAAAATATAATAAGTGTCGAAGGGGAGTGGGTACTACACAAACCATCTTTTCCTAAATTCCTATTGTTAATAAAAAATATGGGCATGTGTATACAATGAAATGAACCTCCTAAAAATCAATAGTCTAGCATCATCCTAGAAACATATAAAATATTGGAAATTCATAATTATATCTCTACCTTTCTTGATAGTTGTTCCATCCATGTACACATTGTTTCTTTTGTATACATAATTTGTCTTTCCCAAATGATATTTCCCATCAGGTACGAGGCATTTACCTTAGCCACCATTAAAATTTACCCAACATAAAAAATAATCCTGAAAACAACACTGAGATACTTTGCAGTGCTCAAAGGCATGAACTTTAACCTGAGGTGCATTGTTTTTAAAGTTTTAAGACATTA
This sequence comes from Taxus chinensis, assembly GCA_019776745.2. NCBI lineage: Eukaryota > Viridiplantae > Streptophyta > Pinopsida > Cupressales > Taxaceae > Taxus > Taxus chinensis. The sequence goes on along the minus strand of CM034152.1, from coordinate 638,893,273 downwards.
CAGATCTACCCATGTACCTCATCCATAATATCAAATGTAGATTCATTGAAAGAAAGTTTCTCAGAAGAGATGATGTCATCTTGAGAATAATTTTCTTTCTAGAAGAGTGTCCCCTCTAGGACTATAGGATGTATTCCCCCTATTTTTCACATTTAACAAATGAAAGGAATAAAGCATTAAACAAACCCATTGCATAGGACTATGGTTAATATGTCAATGCAATAAAAGGGATAGAAAATCCTACTGCAATAATACAATTTAGTAGTGACAATCTAACAAACAAATCAACTTGTTGTTGATTTTCATCAACCATGAAGAAATGTACAATAACATTATCACCATGCATTATTTTCTTAGCAACGTTCACTATAACAACTCTTGCTGTATTAGTTGATATGTTTCAAATGTTTTTTGTGCTACACACCTTTGCTTCATGAGATAACAACATGCAAGACATTAAAAATTGAAACTACTATACATTGTTTCGTAATTGCAAAGTTTAGATTATTTCTTTCTCTGTTCTAACCTCCATCCCTTTACACCCTAAAAAAAAACCACCACCCATTAGAAGTAATAATCAAACCAAATACACAACGACGAGGACATTAAACACTATAAAAGATGCACATAAATGGAATTATTTCATTAAAATTATAATACCACACATTGATTGGTGTAAAAACTATGGTATTTCTTAAAGTTAAAGAGTATGTGTACTGCGTTCAAGAATTTTGAATGTTTCCCAGCCAAGTGGGATCCTGGTTGAGAATTCTTTGTACCAAGAGTTTCTAGAACACCAGGATGCCAATGGCTAGATTTCCTTTCGCCATTTCTAAGCCATGTTTTCTTCCCTCATGCCATGCACCCTCATAACGGTGACCATTGACAAAGTGGTACACACCAAACCCATGCATTCTGTTTACAAAATACACTCCACTCTCCAGCATAGGCATCACCATTTCTACAATAAAACGAGGGTCTCTCAATCATGTAGAAGATTCATTACATGGGTGAAAAATACCTTCTATTCCATAATAGAAAGATACAACACATATTTTTTAAATGATTTAAAAAAATATTAAAAAAATTGTAGATCACCTTTGCACCCTCTACTGACCTAAAATGAAATGGCATGCCTCAAATAAAATTTGAGCAGAGAGCACTTGTTTCTGTACATTGAGTCCGACCCTGAAAATCCTAATGTCACTTCCAGTCCTAACAACGAGATTCCAGAACTTTTCGACGAAAAGGAAGCAAGAGCTATAAAGCAACGGGATGCAGATCTTTTCTACCTGTGGGAAAAGGTGGTAAATCTTTATACGTCTACTGAAATTTGATTCAATAAATAGTCTAGACGATGATCTGTTGTTATTTAGTGGAATCAGGAGACAATTCATGCATGTTTCTAGGAAGCATTGTTGTTATGTTGCAGGCTATCCGCGTCGGTGTTGGGAAGTTTAGTGTGGGCAGAGTGGGTGTGTTTACGAGTGACCACCAGGGAGACTATAATGTATCTTTCTGTCGGTCTAGTTTAGAGCTCTAACAATGGCATCAAATGGCTGAATCTGATAGATGCAGAAGCGCAACATGAGTTTTAAGATGAGCCATTACAGGATTCATTCAGAGAATATTTAAAATCCATACAAATCAAATCACTCAAATCAACCATTGAAATTACATGCATACATCTACGCATGTATTCACTCCTCCAAAAGCACAATCCGTGCCATACCTCCTCATTTCTGGCTGCTAAAGGATTTCTTCCAAATCTGAAAATCTCATCCTATGTTCGATTTCAACGCACTTGTAATGTGTAACCATGGCCATCGATTTTCTGATAAGTGCCAGAATTGGCAATTCTAGATTCAACTGGAAAAAACCTTACGGTGTAATTATTAACAATATAAATATATTATATAAAATCCACAATAATTAATAAGCAATAACTGCATTACCATAGAGATGGCAAAATAATCTACAATTATACTAAATTGTGGAAAATTTATACAATAATTGTGGTAAAACTTACATGTTTGTTGTAGTGTATTATTTATGTTAGGGTTCCTTTTTTGCATCAATTATTTTTTTACACTCCATGTACCACACTAAATGTTTTCTGATTTAGATATATTCCTTCTCATGTGTTAGGATTGGGATCACATGTGAAAGATGGCTAAAAGAGTCACCTCAAGGTGGGTTCTGCAAGATTGGCTTTCTAATTTACATCGAGCGACACTAGAAAATTTCAAGGCATTTTCTTCATCGGAGAGGGATTGCTTCCATATGACATGTGTCAATCCAAATAAAATGTTTTAAGAATTATTGTAGTCCTTTGAAAACATTTAATCATTTTGCATTTATCTATTTAAGTGGTTTGATTATAATTCAGTTAATGTATGTTCTTTCCTGGGCGTTCATCATTTTGATTTCAAAAGTCTTGAAATCTTCTCAAGTATGATATCTTATTTAGATCGATCTTAACTTTATGTCTCCTCAACTTGAATGAATTTGAATAAATGTTTATATATATCCCTATTTCCTTTCAATACTATTATTATAGAATAACACGATTATATTTTTATTCTTTTTGTATCTTTTTAATCACCATGTATGCTAATCACATTAACCTTTATTCCTATAATTTTAAAATAATTACTTCGATTATTAAAAAAATGAATTTTCAATAAAAAAGAATTATTTATATTATAAATTTTGTAATCCATTGACCATAATACTTCTTTTATACCTGGCTAATTGAAGTCTAATATTTTATTTTAGGTATTTTTGAAAGTGTGTTTAATATAAGTATATCTTTTCTTCCTAATCAACATTTATAACTTCTTAAGTTCTCTACTAAGTTATATAGTAGAAGGTTAATTTTAAAATTAATATGATATCTATATATAAAAAATAACCTTAAAAATTAATAGAAGTGGTAATAACACATTCCATATAAGAAAATTTAATTGAAAAAAATTGATTTTCTAAATTTGATATTATCATGTGTATCTATATGTTTTGCAAAAACTACTATATAATTTTCTCAGTAAATTTGAAATAATGGGTAAATTACTTGTGTTTTTTATTATTTTTCTTGTGTTTTTTTATTATTTCAGAGTTATGTCACAAATAATTATAGTGGCAATCAAATTTTAGCTTACACCTGCAAGTTTCATGTCGTAACCATTATTGTAGAAGAAAATGTAGAAATGTCAACAAAGATTACATTAACAGGAAACTAAGATGTCTAAATTGTGGAAACTCCAAGAAAATATATGAAAAATATACAACTTTAGGAAATTGTTGAAATTTGACAATCATAGAAATTGTGGACAAGTTACAAATTATACGAGTTGTTAGTAATATATATTACAAAAAAATGTAGGCTATCTACAAATTTTATACATTTTAGACTGCCAACATCTATAATAAAATGCGAGCAAACAACAACAATATATGAAATTGTGGATGTGATACAATTTCAAAACCATATTTTTAATTTTTGAAAATCCTTGTAACTACACAATTATAATAAACAAATGTGTAAGAAAAGATTGGTTTTTTAGTAACACATGTTCTCGAATTTCCATTATCTCATTATAAAACCACACTAAATTATTTATTCTATAATTCTTAGACAAATATTGATGTAAGGTGAATGGATGGACCCCCATAAATATCTACCATATCTTGTAATGTTGGAAAAATGCATTCTTTAATTCTAAAATATATTGTAATTTTGGTAAAATCAATCACATTCGTTTTTAATCAATTTATATTCAACACACACAAATTGTTTCCAGAGTTACCCTAAAATAAATGACAAAATATCCAAGTAGTTATTGTAACGCCCATATTTTACACACACAAATACAACACTAAAAATAGAAGAATAATTTTTTTTACTTACATTGCAATACACATGACACCACAAGAGATCACCTAGGACAACACACAACACATGATATGTTTCCACAAACATTAACCCACATAGATCACATGAAACCGAACGATTCACATCAATGCCTCAAATGACAAGGCACAACATAAGGATTCTACCACACTATAAAGTTATTGATAGGGTCTTCCCACGACACGATAATTCTAGAAGTACACATTTAATACAATCATGTTTCAATATTTTAACTTAAGATCTAGGAAGGCTCAAAATATGTGAATCATGAATTCCTTTTCCTTTTACTAGATTTATTTTATAGAGATTAACATTTAACTCTTGGTATATATCATAGCGTAAGGATTATCAACATTATTTTAATTTATTGTTTTATTCACCCGTTTTCTAGGAGGGTATTTATTTACACACAAGGCTATTTATATACACACATGGATAGTAGGTATTATCCCTAGGAATCACTCCTAAGGGCATGTATTTTTATTTTATTTCATACCTCGATTACACAATAGAAAAAATGTGAGTCCAAAGGAATAAAGGTTCGCATATTTTCTCAAAGATTTAGGATGAATTTTCCTTCCTTTGTTTATAAATTGATAATTGATTTAGTACAAAAAAATCATTATAGTTTTAGGTTATTTTTCCATAGCAAGAGGGGTAAATCACATTACAAATAAGATCATGTTTCACTTAACCCGTGTAATAACATTTCATGATCACATGTTCTCAAGGAAAATCATCAATTATTGTTTTGTAGTAGTTATGTTGTAACAAATAATTAAGGATTCAAAGGCACTAGACATGTAAACATACTTCCTTACTTTTGTTACTAGATTAGGTTTCTAGATTATCGTATTACGTCTACCTTAAGAGGTTTCATTTCTCCCTAACTAGGTTCATATACATTTTTGTATTGAATTGTGTAGACTATTTGTTAATAGGGCATTTACATCCTCAATGAGACCACTAATCCCTATCTTAAGGGATTTTTCTCAAAGATATTGATCATATATTCACATCATACATACATTACATGTTAGGATAATTGGGATAGAAAGATGGAGTAGTACTATGTTTAAGGGTTAAGATTCACATTAGTGTTTATGTAGTGTGGATCCATTTACTTATGACAAGATGGTTTTAACATGTTGTATTCAAGTGATCTAAATTCACCTTTATCTAAGCACATAATCTTATGGTTAAATATTCACTAACTAATCATAAAATAATTAATGTTAAGTTTCATAACTAACTCGTAGTATTGCACCATAAAACCGAAATGGTAATTTAGATTGGGTATCGCCTTCATTTATGATCCCAACTCTTTAAGGGTGAATTGCAAGGTTAGTTGGCGGTCTTTGCCACTCAACATGTATGTCAATCCAAAAATATTTTTCACTATGTTAAATGTTGGTTCCCAAGTGTACTACCTTAAGAGAACTCATTCTCATTACTGCACACATGATTAATAATCCTGGATGGGAACCACATACTCAAGATAATGTTTGACCATGTCATCCATAACCATCGATTCGAAACAATGTCACTAAGAATACATACTTTGGAGATAAAATCAAACTAGGGATCTTAGTTACTTAAGCTATAATATTTCATTGAGTGTAAAGATTTAAGTTCATCCTAAGGTTATAGTTATCTACGATCAAAAGAATCACACAGGAAGAACAATTATGCATGAATTTTATACCAGGTTTGAATATTTCTTTTAGATATCTTTATTACATTTTTCCAGGTAAGTAACACATCACACTGATTATTTAATCATCAATTTCATGATGGAATGGAACTATAAGATATTATATTCAATTTCGTTTAACATATATATCCACATTTTATAATATTAAATTTGGAATCAAATAACACCCATGTTTAGATGAACATTTCCCATAAACACTAACATCTTTAAAAAAATACAAAATTTCATTAATAAACATTTCAATAATTTACAAATGTTGAAATATCCTCTAGAATATCACATAACATATATATCTAACCACCTTTTTTACCATATGTAAATTTGAATCAAAAGAACACCTAAAGTAAAATTCACATTTCGCAAAGCACCCCTAAATCTAACATCTCATTCATATTATAAAATTTCAATAATAAGTCTTTACTGTAAGATAATAATAGATAAAAAAATATTTCCATTAACATACATGAATTAAAATAATATACAATGAATTCCAACCATTTTGTTTCGCCATCTTACTTGCATGTTACAAAACCATGTGAGCGTGAAATCAATGATAAATCATTGGCATAACATACACCTAGATCTAGCATAATTAATGCTTTTAGTTTTACATTTACATGATAATAGTAGCTTGAAATTAAAAAGAGAGGGGTAGAGACATATATATTCATTTCATTTCATTTCACTTCATTTCTTAACTAAGGAGAGAGAAAGAGATCGGGAAAGAGATCGGGAAAAGAGAGAAACTGTAACGCCGTGAAAGAGACGACGTGCTCCCAGCGACAACAGCGACGATGGCGCCGCAAAACATCCGTCCCGAAAATGCGACAATTTTTTTTTTGTTTCTTTGCAAGGTGAGTCCGCATACAGACTCGAAACTACTTCAATCATGATAATGCTTCGAGGTCAAAGAAGTTTGATTTTATTTCAGTCGACGTTTCACAAGGGAGAGAAAGGTCGTCCTTCAAATTTACTAGCCTAAGGTCTGATAATATCGAGACAACAATATTTCTGGAGGTTAACCCTAGAATAAGATATAATTTATTTCGAGGTGAAAACACCATCAACTCGATTTTTATTTATTTCTTATTTATTATTATTATTATTATTATTATTATTTTATTCTATTATGTCGCATTGTCTCATGATTTAATACATTATAACATATATAAATATAAATTTATATATAGGTATATATATATAATTATATAAAAAGCGAATCACACAATATGGTATACACTCGGTACTGGTTTATTTTATTGCATTGTATGATTCTAATTGGTTTCGACATACCTACTACCTAGTATGAATACTATACGAAAGTTTTGTCACAATTCATACCACATTATTATCTTATATAGCATTAATACTTTGCTGGCCTAGCTAGATATCCTTGGAGGATTAGGTGCTTCTAATTTTAGTGATATATAAATTTTTATGTATAATCAAAATTTTCACTTAATTAAATCTATATGCTTAATCATACGTAAAAAAAATGGATCCAAGAAATAAGAGCCAAAAAGGGAAGGCGTTTCAAACCAAGTTTAATTCCTGTTAGTTGGGGGCGATGGATCCCAACAACCACCTGTCCGCCATTACTCCCTCATGCGTGTAGAATCCCCTTCCCCCCCCAGGTGACATCTATCAATGAATGATTTAGATTTGCAAAATCTACGCCTCCTCCTTGGTCTGTCCACCCTCAAAACTCGGGATTCCTTCAAGATATTTTTATCAAAATCAATTATGAGACAACGTAGGTGTGAGAAGAAGAGATCTCATAGAAGTAAATCCGTTTCATATTAGAATGGTCAAGGGACGCAGTTGAAGTTACAGGCGAGAAGAGGAGCGCCTAAACCAACGGCCGTTACAAGCTATGCTGTAATCTGTTCAGTATCGGATGCATCCTCCAAAAAAAATGAGATTCTGCCTTCACGAGATATTCATCAGTTTGATTTAATAGGGAAGCGACGCGGAAAAACTGTGGACATTTCAAGAAATATTTTAAGGAGACGCCGCATTAAAAGAGAAGAGAGGCGTCATATTTTGTATGTGAGGACAACGGTCGGCCATTTAGTATTATATAAATTTCTAGGTATACCCATGGTCGATGGACATCAGCCCTTTAAATACTCTTATGCTGATCGCTTATTGAGTCAGCTAGTTGTTTTGCAGATCAAGACATATATTGGTAATTATGAGTGTTATGAGAGCTACATTTTCAGCAAAGGCCACTTGGAATGGTGGTCGCATGCAGAAGAGAAGGATGGCGAGGCAGAAGGAAAAATATGTGAACCGTATAGAAGGTGTAGGAAGAATCCTCGGCGCGTGAGGAGGTGAGCCACCACCGCTTTCATTGGGTGCCGCATGGTGAGAGCGGGACAGATTGCAAGGTCAGGCGTCTTGGGAAGTCTACGATTTGTGAGTGAATCACACATTTAACAGGCATGTGTAAGCGCTAATAACTAATCCAAAACAACTATCTTGCGGGTATTTTTAATGGTGTATCATAATATAGTGTATGCTCAACTCTTGATAGAGGACGAGTGCTCCTTTGTAGAGTCTCCTTTGTGGAGTCTCATCTTTGAGCTATTTCTGTGTAAATAATTTGGTTGTGTTTCCAAGCAGTAGATAACAAGAAAAAAGTGATCTTGTCGAAGCAATCTGTAATGCATTTTTGCACGGTAAAAAAAAAAGTGCAATGTATCAGGCTTGCAGACATATATATATATATTTTTGATGCTAAGTGAAGCATTTTGTAAACATGGGCTTGCACCATAACAAGGCGAACTATATTAGACCTATGGTGATAAAGAAAGGACCAGGTTCTATTACCAGTTTCTAATAAAAAAAAATTTATTTTTTTTAATTTTCAAAGTAATCGGAGATCGAGATTATGCTATTGACTTCATAAAATACAGTTGCTTAGCAATTAAATGGGCACGCGGACACTGACAGAGGCGCAGGGATGAACTGTACAATAGTGTGCTTAATCTCATATTTCGTTGATATTATTATTGGTCGTGGTTTACAATAATATATCTTATAATTACTAAGGGGATATTAATAGTATGTTGTGAGTAATAAAATTTAGTAAGAGTTAAACCATTAGTCTAAATAATACTTGCATATGGAGCATATTTACAATATTGGTTTCCTCTTTAAACGTTGAGAACATATGTATATAGTCTTGGTAAGTTTTAAGGATTTGCATCAACATTTACTTCTATCCATCTTTAATAAACATTACATGAGGTTTTGAGTAAATTGATTTCATTTCTTTTTATACTTTGCTAATAATTAAAATGGATCCATAAATAAGGAAAGATATAAGAGGGCTAGAGTCTAAAATGTTTCATTGTCATACTAAAATCCATTTGAAAACTTAAGTCCTTCCATCAAATATAAAAGAAAGGATAATATACTATTTTTCCCACTTTCCAATACATCACTCTCAAGTAATAAGATGAAATTTAATATATATTTTTGTACCAATTTCCAACACCCTTCAAGAGGGTTCCAAAATTACTTCCATTAATTTCAAAGTAAGGTCTACTAATATGTAAACAAAATTGACATACTCATGAGAGGTTCCCAATTCAAGTAAGAAGGAGAATAGATAGATTGTCATCCTTTCAAATTTTGATTCTATCTATTTTACATGCTTAGTTTGGACTTCGAAAAGAACAACTTTCATTCAATATTTGTCACAACACTTTCTACTTCATGTGAAACAATTTACAATAATGGAAACTAGAGAAAACAAGGCAATATTACATTTCTTTCTCCACTCAAGGTGGGTGATTACATGATATTTTAACATTGTCGACAACAAGGTTCTTGTGCTCCAAGGTGTCCTTCATCAATGCTCCAAGTTCCATGAAGTTCAATCACAACCAAGATAGGGGGAGAGGCAACACTCTCCTCCCAACCAAAACTCAATGGAGAAGAGAAGCAATCTCCTCCATTGACCCCCGAGCCCCAAACACAACACAATGAAGGATGGTCTCCAACTCAAGGAAACAATACTTGCTTCCACAATACAAGTTTCATTCACAACATTCAAGGTAAAAGAGAAAGCAACAAGGAAACACAAATAACACAATATTTTGCACAAAAGGCTTTCATCCAAGCCAACAAGAGAAGGAACTATGGGAATGTTTTCCTTATGCCTCCCAAATGAGATGAGATGCCCATCGAAAACCCTCCACAATAAAACACAAGCCCCTATGACTCTTATGCCTCCCTCAAGTACCCCTTTTTCCTCCCATACTCTTATGCCTCCCTCCTCTTATGGCTCCCTCAAAGACAAGGTAGAATGTAAACATTCTTACCCAAGATGGGCATCCCTCTCAAACTCCCTCCACAATATCCTAATCTACTCTTTTGCCTCCCTCATGACTATTCCCATATACCGCTCCTATACTACACAATAAGTATTCTATCCAATTTTCACAATACACCAAAGTAAACATGCATTTTTCACAATTTTAGCATAGAAGCAACAATAATATGAAAGTAAAAACGAAGGAGAGGGTTTCCTACCTCTCCATTGGAGAAGCCTAAACCAAGAAATTTGTCCAAGCTCCCTCCAAAACAATCCAAGCATGCAAGTCCAAGCACTCTCTTTTTCTCTTTCTCCCAATTCTTTTCTCTCCCAAAAATAACAAAAGAGAACTCTTCAACAAAACAAAAAACAAAACTCCAACCCCGTCAACATGAGAGGAAATTTCAATAAATAGACAAAAGGAAGGGGTGAGCGTGATGTGGCTCCATGTAGGATGCCACATCACACATCCTCAAACCACCTCCCAAGGTCAACTCAAATCCCAAAACACCATAAATGGGTGGTTGGGTTGAATGACAACTCTCTTCCACATCCATCCCTTCCCATGTGTCCTAAGGCACAATTAAATGTAAAAAGAAGACAAGTGCACTCCAAAGTCACATTACCCTTCCCAAAACAATAAATAATCCCCTTTTTGGATTCCCAACCCATAGATATGGTTGGTAAGGGGTTTTGGGAAGTGCGGGACAAGTTCAACTTGTCCCACAAGTCCCCTAAAATTGCCCAAAATCTCAAATTCGAGATTCAAAGGATTTGGAGTGGTCAACACTCAAAACCAAACATTCAATACATGAGGAAACACAAGGCTCAAGGAGCCAACCATCAAAATTAATTACACCCACTTGACTCCCCTCCAAAACTTAAAAATTAAAACAAGATATTACATTAATCTAAACACACTTAGCAAAGTAACTTTTAAAAAAGAAACATCACAAATAAAATCACCTACTAAAGTAAGTTAAAACAAGTAAATTAAAATTCTTACCCCCTTGGTCACATTAGAAAATTTCCCCCTCATGGAAATTTTTTTTTAACACATAGAAGAAAAAAGGTAACACAATACAATTCACTAGTTGCCTTGATGACCAAATGTTGTAACAACCCAACATCCTGTTGTGTTTGGTCCCCAATCCCCCTCATGGTTGTGATCATGTTGCGTTTCCTCCAAAAATACAAAATACCTCCTTCGGCCTTGCGGCCATATAAAAATGTCCAAAGTAATCATATGCATGAAATTTATTAACATCTATACGTAATTAAATTAATCCATTATTTCTAGGTATAAATCACAACTTAATTATGCATTTCATCATTATCCGAAATTATAATAATGTAAATTCAACAACTACATTTTACTCATCATGGTGAAGAAATCCAATGTTAGCACATATGTAATATATCCATATAAAAATAACATCGGTATGCAATAGTCGGATCCATGAGTCAGTGTAGGTGATACTGAAAGACAAAATCCAACCATAATCCAAATGCATCTAATCACAAAACATCATGCTAATCAACATAAGTATAAATCATGTCCATATCCAAAGTCTGCATAACTCAAAATGGTAATCAACTAAGTGTCGTAGGGAAGTGGGCATTACATCCCCCTCCCCTTAGACTAGACTTCCTCCTGGAAGTCACTGAAATAAGTGTGGAAACTGAGCTCGCAATGATGTAGCATCCTCCCAAGTAGCAGCAGTCTCATCGTACCTGTCCCATTGGACCCGAACCTGATCAATCTCTCTGCCGCGAAGGCCCAGGGTCCTGCGATCTAAAATGTGCACGGGCTCCACCATCACCTGCCCCTGATCCTGCACCTGCAATGCAGTCCAATCTAGCACATGAGAAGGATCAGAAACATATCTCCTAAGCACAGAAACGTGAAATACATCATGGACGCGCGATAAGCTAGGTGGCAATGCTAGACGATAGGCTAAGGGACCGAGGCGCTCCAAGATCTCAAAGGGACCCAAAAATCTAGGAGCAAGCTTAGAACCTTTTCCATAACGGATAGGGCTCTTATGCGGTCTGACACGAAGAAACACCTTCGTGCCTACCTCAAAACTGTGATCTGTCCTATGCTGGTCTGCATACTTCTTCTGTCTATCCTGTGCCTCCTGCAATCTCTGTCTGATCAAGGTAACCTGCTGCTCCATATCCTGTAATAAAGCTGGTCCAAGGGAAACCCTGTCCTCAATCCTGTCCCAACTAAGAGGTGTCCTGCACTCTCTACCATATAATTCCTGAAAAGGAGCCATGCCTATAGAACTCTGGAAACTATTATTGTAGGCAAACTCCACCAAATACAGATACTCCTCCCATCTCGACTGATGATCCATCACGTACATCCTGAGCATGTCCTCCAAAATCTGATTCACCCTCTCTGTCTGTCCATCGGTCTCAGGGTGATAAGCTGTGCTGAAATTAATCCTCGTCCCGAGGGCATACTGCATGGTGGTCCAGAAATGGGAGGTGTACAAAGGGTCGCGGTCGCAAATGATCTTCCACGGAATCCCATGTAGTCTGACAATCTCATCAAGATATACTCGTGCCACTGCACTAGCCGTGTAGGTGGTCTTCACTGGAGAAAAATGAGCTACCTTCGTCAATTTATCCACCGTGACCATGATGGCGTCGTGGTGGTATCTCGACGTCGGCAACCCAACAATGAAATCCATAGAAATGGTGTCCCACTTCCACTCTGGTATGGCGTGAGGATAGAGAAGGCCAGCTGGATGCTGATGCTCGGCCTTCACCCTCTGGCACTCTAAACAGTGGGATACAAATGAAGCTATGTCTCTCCGAAGTCCTCTCCAAAAGTACAACTGTCTCAAGGTGGCGTGCATCTTCTTCACCCCGGGATGGGCTGAGTAAGGTGCACGATGAGCCTCTGTCAAAATGTCATGTCTCAAGCCTCCATCTCTGGGAACATATATCCGACCTCTGTGTCTGAGAAGACCATCTGCCTCTAATGAAAATCCATCAAATCTCCCCTCAAGGGGTCTCTGAGACTCAATCTCTGCTCTGGCTGCAAGGTAGAAACTATCCTGAGGAAGCTGCTGCAAGATCCTACTCCGCAAATCTGTGCCCACTGAGGTGGCCATAGCCACATGTCTCCGTCTACTCAAGGCATCTGCCACCACATTCTCCTTTCCCTTCACATGCTCTATCTCCATGTCATACTCACAGAGTAACTCCATCCAACGCCGCTGACGAGCGTTGAGATTGGGCTGCGTGAAGAGGTGGCGAAGGCTCAAGTGATCAGTCCTGAGTGTAAATCTCCGGCCAAGAAGAAAATGTCTCCACCGCACTAAGGCATGTACTACTGCTGCAAGCTCAAGGTCATGGGTCGGATAATTGAGCTCATAATCTTTGAGTTTGCGAGACTCAAAGGCAACTACTCTACCCTCCTGCATTAACACTCCTCCAAGTCCTGCCAAGGAAGCATCTGTGCATACGAAAAACTCTCCATGAGGATCTAGAACTGCAAGGATAGGTGCTCTCATAAGGCATTCCTTCAGTGTACTGAAGGCCTGCTCACATCTATCTGACCATAAAAACTTCTTCCCTTTCCGCTGAAGAGAAGTGATAGGGTGCGCAATCCGAGAAAAGTCCTGAACAAACCTCCTATAGTACCCTGCTAGACCCATGAAACTACGCACCTCGGTCACACTAGTGGGTGCTGGCCAATCCATGATGGCTCGAATCTTGGAAGGATCGACTACGATACCTTCCCCAGAAATGATGTGGCCCAAATACTGCACCTCAGGCTGAAAGAACGCACACTTCTCCAAGTTCCCGTAAAGGCGCTGCTCGCGAAGACACTGAAGAACCTGGCGAAGGTGCTCCTCATGCTCCTCACGTGTGCGTGAGTAAATCAGAATGTCATCAAGGAAGATGAGCACGAAGCGATCAAGGAAGGTCCTGAATACCCCATTCATCAAACTCATAAACACTGCGGGGGCATTCGTCAAACTGAAAGGTACCACTGTGAACTCGTAGTGGCCATATCTCGTGCGGAAAGCTGTCTTGTGAATATCTGTCTCCACAATCCTGAGCTGATGGTATCCTGACTTAAGATCTATCTTAGAGAAAACTGTAGCCCCCTTCATCTGATCAAATAAATCATCAATGCGTGGAAGGGGGTAACGATTCTTGATCGTTACTTTATTCAGCTGACGGTAGTCAATACACAACCGAAGAGATCCATCCTTCTTCTTTACGAAGATAAATGGTGCACCCCAAGGGGATACGCTAGGACGGATTAGGCCTTTCTCCAGAAGGCCCTCAAGCTGCAACTTGAGCTCACATAACTCAGGAGTAGTCATCCGATAGGGTGCTCGTGAGATAGGCTCTGCGCCCGGAACTAGATCTATATGAAAGTCGATCTCACGTGGGGGAGGTAATCCCGGTAGCTCCCCTGGAAACACATCGGCGAAATCTGATAAGATGGGATGATCATCGAGGGAAGGTCCCCCTGACTCATCCTCTGATCTGTCACTAACTGTAATAGCATACAACTGGCAACCCCGTCGCACACACCGCTTAAGCTGCATAGCGGAGATGGTGCGAATAGAAACGGGTCTCTTAACCCCTGATATCACTGACTCCGCCCCAAGATCATCTATGCAAGAAATAGTCTTATGGTAACAATCCACTCTAGCTCTATGGGCGGACAACCAATCCATGCCTAAAATGATGCCATAAGATCCTAATGGAAGGATCCGAAGATCAGAAGTAGTGGTGAAGGGTCCCAAATCCACTACACACTCCTTGACTAAGGAGTCTACAGAAATCTTGGCTCCAGAAGCCATCTCAACGTCCCAACTACGGCCCTGCCTAACTGCCACCAGCCTACAACGCTCTACTAAGGATGGTGCAATGAAAGAATCAGAAGAACCAGAATCAAATAATATAGAGGTGGAAATACCACCAATACTACCTGTCGTCTCAATCACAGTACTCTGATGCTCAGCCTGGCGGTTCTCAACCACTGCGTAGATCCGATGACTCCATGCCATATCTCCAACGGTAGGCTCTGAGCTCTGTGTCTTACCCTTGGTAGGGTTATGTGGGCAATCTCTCCAAATATGTCCAACAACTCCGCAACCATAACAGCTGCCTGGTCCTCTCCAGTGGGAAGCAGCTCCAGCTGGTACTCTAGATGACTGAGATACAGATCCTGATGATCCGGCTATGGACTGCTGAGGTCTCTGCTGACGAGCTCCTACTGACTGAGCTCTCGGTGCACCCTGTGTCCTGATGGGACCCCTAGGAGGAGGCCCCATACTACGTCCTCTCTGTGCATCGAATCTCTGAGGAGGTCGGTAAGGTGGGTGGGTCTGCTACTGTTGCTGCTGCTGTGGTGGCCTAAAAGAAGCTTGCCCTGAACTCTGTCCACCCCGTGGAGGAGGAACTGACCCCTTCGACCTACTATCCTGCATCTGCTGGATACGGCTCCGAACTCTGTCTCTAGCCTGCTGTGTCTTCCCCCGTGTCTCCTCTGCAATATAGGCCTTCTCCACGGCCTCTGCTAATGTCTGTGGGCAGTGAATGCGCACTGCGCCACCTAAATCCAAATTCAGGCCCCGGATGAACCTGTGAATCCGTACCTGCTCATCCTGCATATAGTCGACGTACTGGAGTAGGTCCAGAAATCGACTCTCATACTCAGCTACTGTCATCGATGCCTGACGGAGGTCATGAAACTCGTCTATGCGCTGCTGAATAAATCTCCTGGGTAAATACCTGCTCCTGAAACGCTCCTCAAACAGCTCCCAGGTAATCGTCTCTGAGTCAACATGGAGCTTCTGCTCCTCGGTCCTCCACCAGACTCCTGCTCCATCCTTCAGAAGATGGATCGCAACATGAGCTTTCGTGTTGCTACTACAAGGACAGAGCTTGAAGCATCCGCTCAAGCTCACCAACCAGGCCTCTACCTGAAAACCACCTGTATCACCTGAATAGTGAGATGGTCGTAGCTTCAGGATCTCCCTGATATGGTCTGCAGCTGACGTATGACGAATCCTAGATCTCTCTGTATGCTCCTCCCTCTGTCTAGGGCTCCGAGACCTGTCCCTATGTCCTGAGATCCTGTCCCCATGTCCTCTCTGTGGTGACTCTGCCCTAGCCGACTCTGCACGGAAATTCTCTGCTCTGTGCTCCTCGCTGTGTCGAGGGGATGCCTGGGCATCTACTGATGGCTCCAAACTATGTCTAGCAAGTCGTCCTCCCAAGGGCTCTCCGCGTATAGCGGCATTGACATCCTGGAGTGTCTGCAAAATCTGAGGCAGAAGGGCTGCTACGGCCTGCTCTGGCGGTGGTATGTCTAGGTCTATGTGAAGAGACCCCTCGCCCAATCCGCGTCTCCTGCATAGATCAAGGCGAGAGTTAGTTCATTGTTCTAGGTCTTGTGCTAGTTTTCTAAATTTGCTGTTTACTATAATTATCAACATTATGGTTTATATTTTAAAAGAATTAGCTCTGTACTAAGTTAAGTGTTCCTGTTTCACATTTTCCTACGTGTGCCCAAGGGTCCCAGCTTCGAACCCCTGGCTCTGATACCAAAATGTAACGCCGCTCAAAATAGACGACGCCACGCTCACGACAACGACGACGATGACGCCGCAAAAAACATCCGTCCCGAAAAAGCGACAATTTTTTTTTAAGGGTATGATTTTTGCTTCCATTGATGAGTTATTAATCATCAAATGGGCTTGAAACCACTAACGGTCATGATAACGCGTTCGAGGTCAAAGAATCTGAATTTTATTAATCATTCAACGTTTCACCAAAGGAAGAGAGGGTCGTCTTTCGAGTTTCATTGCCTAATGTCTGGTGAAGTTCGCAATGGCAGTGTTTTCAAGTTTAACCTTAGAGTAAGGTATAATTTTTTACGAAATAAAAATACTATCCACTCAATTTTTATTTTTGTTAAAGTAGGTTATCCATATTTATTTATACGTTGTCTAAATGAGATTGTCTTATGGGATATATTAAACATATATGTATAAGGCTCATGCATATACCAGGGTCAATATATATAATATGATATATCGAGTAAAATCACTACAATACTCAATACACTTACGATACATATTTTAATATACATTGTATGATTTAGTAAGGAACACATACATAGCACCTACATGAAATAGAATTTTGTCACAATTTCACACAAATGACTTATTCATAAAGGTTGTATTACTAAACTCCTAGCTAATATTTTGCCATTAATTAACTCTTAGACTATATAAACACATAGTTTCTAAATCATAAGTTTTACTTGTCAAAAGATATAATCATTGTAAAAAGGTATGGAAGCCTAAGACTAATGTCACATCCAACTTTTCAAAAAAGGGTTTAAATTTGAGCTCTTGGTTGGGGGCGGTGGACCCTATCAAACATAAAAACTTCCTTAATGATGCACATCAAGCATCACATTAATAGATTTAGATTTTGCAAATCTTCGGAGCCTCTTGGTCTGTCCAACCATCTTACTGCATGATTCCTTTCCTCGCATATTTTTATCAAAACTCCCATTAGTGAGATCACGTTTAGTTGCTATTTCCCCGTGCAGAAGAAGACTGATTTAGCAAGTCCTTTTTAATTCATTTGCATTTCCCGCTGTGCCCTCTGCTTTCTCCTTGCAGGCGCGTGCAAAACATAGAAGGGTAGTGTCCTGCTATTATTTTATCTCTCAGTGTGCTGAAGCCAAAGGCGAGCTGGAAGAGAGCGTGTCGAGGTTTTTCTTTTTTCGTCCCTAGGATGCGTGGACAGGGGAGATGGAAGCAGAAACTGCAGTGACCAGAGGGACAAAAGCAAGTCGTGGAATCAACTATGTTATTGGCGAGCAGTTTGTTTGCAATTCCTGGCCTATAAAACCCAGGCAGCAGCATGGTCCTGCCAGTTGAGGTCAAATTCGATTACCAGCAACGTAGGTGTCGACCAACTATCTCATAGAAGTATCGAATGCATGTCTTCAAATTAGGAATTCTCCTGGAGTTATTTGCTTCAGGAACGCCTAAGGAACAGAGCATATCAAAAGGGGGGAAGAAGCTTAAAAAGGGTCTGTTCCTATAGAGGCTTTCCAGTCTAAAAGGTGGACTTTCAGGCTAAAAAATAAATCAGTGAATACCACACTCGTCTTGAAAGCCTTTCTGACGCATTCGGAGTCCAAGCAGGCCAAAACTGCCACTACTTTTATCAGCAGATCGAAACATAAGGCGCCAAGAACCAACACTACATAACAGAAAGCAGAAAATTGAAAGATGGAAGACATCTCTGTAATCATTCTGAACATACAACTATTACTGACACAGTTTTGAAGACTGCCAGTTATTAGCAAGAGCTTCTGCTCATCAACCTTTCTAGAAATAGTCATGCTTTCCATTGTTCTGTCTTTTCTTTGTTAAGCATTCCTATAGGAGCAATTTGGAGTTTCCCATGCAGGCTGATTAGCAGGAAATCTTCACATGAGACCTGAGCAGTTGCTTAATATTGATGCTAGAAAGGTTTTCATACTGTAAGAGGAAATGCCCACACATATTGTGGGCAAGATCTATCCAAATTTAATATATTAAAACGTTTCATGTACAGCTCTTTTGATATTGTATTTTTGATTAATATTCAAGAATGGGTTAGATCAGAATTTCTTATTCAAGCAACCTTGAATAAAATTTCAGTTGCTTAGCAATTAAATTACAGAGGCGCATGAACTGTACATTAGTGTGCATAATCTCATATTTCGTTGATATTATGTATTAGCCGTGTTACATCATAAATAAAGATAATTAATAAGGGAATATTAATAATTGTTAGTAATAAAATTTAGTATAGTAATAAACCATTAGTTTAAATAATACTTGCATATGGAGCATATTTAAATATTGGTTTCCTCTTTAAACGTTGAGAACATGTGTATAGAGTCTTGGTAAGTTTAAGAATTTTGCATCAACATTTACTTCTATCCATCTTTAATAGACATACATGGGGTTTATGAGTATGCAATTGATTTCATCTCTTTTTACACTTTGCTAATAATTTTACAAACAGATTCATAAATAAAGAAAGCATATAAGATGGCTAGAGTCTTGAATGTTTCATTACATACTAAAAGCCATTTGAAAACTTAAGTCCTTCCATCAAATATAAAAGAAGGGATAATACACTAGTATTCCCACTTTTCAATACATCACTCTCCAAGTAATAAAACAAAATTCAAAATATTTTTGTAAAAATTCCAACATTCATATTCTTTTGTAATTTCTTTCCAACATTCCACAAGATTGAATTCAACAACATTTCCAATGAATTTTTAGAGTAAGAAATTGTCACTAACATTCCATCAATATTACAACTTTTCCTTCAAATCTTTTCATTACAACATGTCCTACTTCATGTGGAAACATAATTTTGCAATAATGGAAGCTAGAGAAAACAAACAATATTACATTTCTTTCTCCACTCAAGGTGGGTAATTACATGATGTTTTTACATTGTCAACAACAAGGTTCTTGTGCTCCAAGGTGTTCTTCATCCATGCTCCAAGTTCCAAGTATTTCAAATCACAACCAAGATAGGGGGAGAGGCAACACTCTCCTCCCAACCAAAACTCAATGGAGAAGAGAAGCAATCTCCTCCATTGACCCCCGAGCCCCAAACACAACACAATGAAGGGTGGTCTCCAACTCAAGGCAACAATACTTGCTTCCACAATACAATTTTCTTCACAACATTCAAGGTAAAAGAGGAAACAACAAGGAAACACAAATAACACAATACTTTGCACAACAAGGCTTTCATCCAAGCCAACAAGAGAAGGAACTATGGGAAAGTTTTCCTTATGCCTCCCAATTGAGATGAGATGCCCATCCAAAACCCTCCACAATAAAACTCAAGCCCCTATGACTCTTATGCCTCCCTCAAGTACCCCTTTTTCCTCCCATACTCTTATGCCTCCCTCCTCTTATGGCTCCCTCAAGAACAAGGTAAGAATGTAAACATTCTTACCCAAGATGGGCATCCCTCTCAAACTCCCTCCACAATATCCTAATCTACTCTTATGCCTCCCTCATGAGTATTCCCATAGACCTCTCCTATACTACACAATAAGCATTCTATCCATTTTTCACAATACACCAAAGTAAACATGCATTATTCACAATTTTAGCATAGAAGCAACAATAATATGAAAGCAAAAACAAAGGAGAAGGTTTCCTACCTCTCCATTGGAGAAGCCTAAACCAAGAAATTTGTCCAAGCTCCCTCCAAAACAATCCAAGCATGCAAGTCCAAGCACTCTCTTTTTCTCTTTCTCCCAATTCTTTTCTCTCCCAAAAATAACAAAAGAGAACTCTTCAACAAAACAAAAAACAAAACTCCAACCCCCTCAACAAGAGAGGAAATTTCAATAAATAGACAAAAGGAAGGGGTGAGGGTGATGTGGCTCCATGTAGGATGCCACATCACACATCCTCAAACCACCTCCCAAGTCAACTCAAATCCCAAAACACCATAAATGGGTGGTTGGGTTGAATGACAACTCTCTTCCACATCCATCCCTTCCCATGTGTCCTAAGGCACAATTAAATGTAAAAAGAAGACAAGTGCACTCCAAAGTCACATTTCCCTTCCCAAAACAATAAATAATCCCCTTTTTGGATTCCCAACCCATAGATATGGTTGGTAAGGGGTTTTGGGAAGTGTGGGACAAGTTTAACTTGTCCCACAAGTCCCCCAAAATTGCCCTCAAAATCTCAAATTCGAGATTCAAAGGATTTGGAGTGGTCAACACTCAAAACCAAGCATTCAATACATGAGGAAACACAAGGCTCAAGGAGCCAACCATCAAAATTAATTACACCCACTTGACTTCCCTCCAAAACTTAAAAATTAAAACAAGATATTACATTAATCTAAACATACTTAGCAAAAGTAATTTTAAAAAGAAACATCACAAAAAAAATCACCTACTAAAGTAAGTTAAAACAAGTAAATAAAATTCTTACCCCCTTGGTCACATTAGAAAATTTCCCCCTCATGGAAATTTTTCTCAACACATAAAAGAACAAAGGTAACACAATACAATTCACTAGTTGCCTTGACGACCAATGTTGTAACCACCCAACATCCTGTTGTGTTTGGTTCCCAATCCCCCTCATGGTTGTGATCATGTTGTGTTTCCTGCAAAATACAAAATACCTCCTTCGGCCTTGCGGCCATGTCAAAATATCCAAAATAACCATATGCATGAAATTTATTAACATCTATACGTAATTCAATTAATCATTATTTCTAGGTCTAAATCACAACTTAATTATGCATTTCATCATTATCCAAAATTATAGTAATGTAAATTCAACAACTACATTCTACTCATCATGGCGAAGAAATCCAATGTTAGAACACATGCAATATATCCATATAAAAATAATATCGGTATCCAATAGTCTGTCCATGAGTCAGTGTAGATCATACTGAAAACAAAATCCAATCATAATCCAAATGCATCTAGTCACAAAACATCATGCTAATCAACATAAGTGTAAATCATGTCCATATCCAAAGTCTGCATAACTCAAAATGGTAATCAACTAAGTGTCGTAGGGAAGTGGGCATTACATCCCCCTCCCCTTAGACTAGACTTCCTCCTGGAAGTCACTGAAATAAGTGTGGAAACTGAGCTCGCAATGATGTAGCATCCTCCCAAGTAGCAGCAGTCTCATCGTACCTGTCCCATTGGACCCGAACCTGATCAATCTCTCTGCCGCGAAGGCCCAGGGTCCTGTGATCTAAAATGCGCACGGGCTCCACCATCACCTGCCCCTGATCCTGCACCTGCAATGCAGTCCAATCTAGCACATGAGAAGGATCAGAAACATATCTCCTAAGCACAGAAACGTGAAAAACATCATGGACGCGCGATAAGCTAGGTGGCAATGCTAGACGATAGGCTAAGGGACCGAGGCGCTCCAAGATCTCAAAGGGACCCACAAATCTAGGAGCAAGCTTAGAACCTTTTCCATAACGGATAGGGCTCTTATGCGGTCTGACACGAAGGAACACCTTCGTGCCTACCTCAAAACTGCGATCTGTCCTATGTTGGTCTGCATACTTCTTCTGTCTATCCTGTGCCTCCTGCAATCTCTGTCTGATCAAGGTAACCTGCTGCTCCATGTCCTGTAATAAAGCTGGCCCAAGGGAAACCCTGTCCTCAATCCTGTCCCAACTAAGAGGTGTCCTGCACTCTCTACCATATAATGCCTAAAAAGGAGCCATGCCTATAGAACTCTGGAAACTATTATTGTAGGCAAACTCCACCAAATACAGATACTCCTCCCATCTCGACTGATGATCCATCACGTACATCCTGAGCATGTCCTCCAAAATCTGATTCACCCTCTCTGTCTGTCCATCGGTCTCAGGGTGATAAGTTGTGCTGAAATTAATCCTCGTCCCGAGGGCATACTGCATGGTGGTCTAGAAATGGGAGGTGTACAAAGGGTCGCGGTCGCAAATGATCTTCCGTGGAATCCCATGTAGTCTGACAATCTCATCAAGATATACTCGTGCTACTGCACTAGCCGTGTAGGTGGTCTTCACTGGAGAAAAATGAGCTACCTTCGTCAATTTATCCACTGTGACCATGATGGCGTCGTGATGGTATCTCGACGTCGGCAACCCAACAATGAAATCCATAGAAATGGTGTCCCACTTCCACTCTGGTATGGCGTGAGGATAGAGAAGGCCAGCTGGATGCTGATGCTCGGCCTTCACCCTCTGGCACTCTAAACAGCGGGATACAAATGAAGCTATGTCTCTCCGAAGTCCTCTCCAAAAGTACAACTATCTCAGGGTGGCGTGCATCTTCTTCACCCCGGGATGGGCTGAGTAAGGTGCACGATGAGCCTCTGTCAAAATGTCATGTCTCAAGCCTCCATCTCTGGGAACATATATCCGGCCTCTGTGTCTGAGAAGACCATCTGCCTCTAATGAAAATCCATCAAATCTCCCCTCAAGGGGTCTCTGAGACTCAATCTCTGCTCTGGCTGCAAGGTAGAAGCTATCCTGAGGAAGCTGCTGCAAGATCCTACTCCGTAAATCTGTGCCCACTGAGGTGGCCATAGCCACATGTCTCCGTCTACTCAAGGCATCTGCCACCACATTCTCCTTTCCCTTCACATGCTCTATCTCCATGTCATACTCACAGAGTAACTCCATCCAACGCCGCTGACGAGCATTGAGATTGGGCTGCGTGAAGAGGTGGCGAAGGCTCAAGTGATCAGTCCTGAGTGTAAATCTCCGGCCAAGAAGAAAATGTCTCCACCGCACTAAGGCATGTACTACTGCTGCAAGCTCAAGGTCATGGGTCGGATAATTGAGCTCATAATCTTTGAGTTTGCGGGACTCAAAGGAAACTACTCTACCCTCCTGCATTAACACTCCTCCAAGTCCTGCCAAGGAAGCATCTGTGCATACGAAAAACTCTCCATGAGGATCTGGCACTGCAAGGATAGGTGCTCTCGTAAGGCATTCCTTCAGTGTACTGAAGGCCTGCTCACATCTATCTGATCCATAAAAACTTCTTCCCTTTCCGCTGAAGAGAAGTGATGGGGTGCGCAATCCGAGAAAAGTCCTGAACAAACCTCCTGTAGTACCCTGCTAGACCCATGAAACTACGCACCTGGGTCACACTAGTGGGTGCTGGCCAATCCATGATGGCTCGAATCTTGGAAGGATCGACTGCGATACCTTCCCCAGAAATAACGTGGCCCAAATACTGCACCTCAGGCTGAAAGAACGCACACTTCTCCAAGTTCCCGTAAAGGCGCTGCTCGCGAAGACACTGAAGAACCTGGCGAAGGTGCTCCTCGTGCTCCTCACGTGTGCGTGAGTAAATCAGAATGTCATCAAGGAAGATGAGCACGAAGCGATCAAGGAAGGTCCTGAATACCCCATTCATCAAACTCATAAACACTGCGGGGGCATTCGTTAAACCAAAAGGTACCACTGTGAACTCGTAGTGGCCATATCTCGTGCGGAAAGCTGTCTTGTGAATATCTGTCTCTGCAATCCTGAGCTGATGGTATCCTGACTTAAGATCTATCTTAGAGAAAATGTAGCTCCCTTCATCTGATCAAATAAATCTTCAATGCGTGGAAGGGGGTAACGATTCGTGATCGTTACTTTATTCAGCTGACGGTAGTCAATACACAACCGAAGAGATCCATCCTTCTTCTTTACGAAGATAACTGGCGCACCCCAAGGGGATACGCTAGGACGGATTAGGCCTTTCTCCAGAAGGCCCTCAAGCTGCAAGCTTGATCTCACATAACTCAGGAGTAGTCATCCGATAGGGTGCTCGTGAGATAGGCTCTGCGCCTGGAACTAGATCTATATGGAATTCGATCTCACGTGGGGGAGGTAATCCCTGTAGCTCCCCTGGAAACACATTGGCGAACTCTGATAAGATGAGATGATCATCGAGGGAAGGTACCCCTGACTCATCCTCTGATCTGTCGCTAACTGTAATATCATACAACTAGCAACCCCGTCGCACACACCGCTTAAGCTGCATAGCGGAGATGGTGCGAATAGAAACGGGTCTCTTAACCCCTGATATCACTAACTCCGCCCCAAGATCATCTATGCAAGAAATAGTTTTATGGTAACGATCCACTCTAGCTCTGTGGGCGGACAACCAGTCCATGCCTAAAATGATGCCATAAGATCCTAATGGAAGGATCCGAAGATCAGAAATAGTGGTGAAGGGTCCCAAATCCACTACACACTCCTTGACTAGGGAGTCTACAGAAATCTTGGCTCCAGAAGCCATCTCAACGTCCCAACTACGGCCCTGCCTAACTGCCACCAGCCTACAACACTCTACTAAGGATGGTGCAATAAAAGAATCAGAAGAGCCAGAATCAAATAATATAGAGGTGGCGATACCACCAATACTACCTGTCGTCTCAATCACAGTACTCTGGTGCTCAGCCTGGCGGTTCTCAACCGTTGCGTAGATCCGATGACTCCGTGGCATATCTCCAACGGTAGGCTCTGAGCTCTGTGTCTTACCCTTGGTAGGGTTATGTGGGCAATCTCTCCAAATATGTCCAATAACTCCGCAACCATAACAGCTGCCTGGTCCTCTCCAGTGGGAAGCAGCTGCAGCTGGTACTCTAGATGACTAAGATACAGATCCTGACGATCTGGCTATGGACTGCTGAGGTCTCTGCTGACGAGATCCTATTGACTGAGGTCTCGGTGCACCTTGTCTCCTGATGGGACCCCTAGGAGGAGGCCCCATACTACGTCCACTCTATACATCAAATCTCTAAGGAGGTTGGTAAGGTGGGCGGTTCTGCTACAGTTGCTGCTGCTATGGTGGCGTAAATGAAGCTTTCCCTGAACTCTGTCCACCGCATGGAGGAGGAACTGACCCCTTCGACCTACTATCCTGCATCTACTGGATATAGCTCCAAACTCTATCTCTAGCCTGCTGTGTCTTCCCCCGTGTCTCCTCTGCAATATAGGCCTTCTCCATGGCTTCTGCTAATGTATGTGGGCAGTGAATGTGCACTGTGCCTACCTAAATCCAAATTCAAGCCCCGAATGAATCTGTGAATCCATACTTGCTCATCCTGCATATAGTCGACGTACTGAGAGTAGGTCCAGAAATAGACTCTCATACTCAGCTACTGTCATCGATGCCTGACGGAGGTCATGAAACCCGTCTATGCGCTGCTGTATAAATCTCCTGTGGTAAACACCTACTCTTGAAACACTCCTCAAACAGATCCCAGGTAATTGTCTCTGAGTCAACATGGAGTTTCTTGCTCCTCGGTCCTCCACCAGACTCCTACTCCATCCTTCAGAAGATGGATCGCAACATGAGCTTCCGTGTTGCTACTACAAGGACAGAGCTTGAAGCATCCGCTCAAGCTCACCAACCAGGCCTCTACCTGAAAACCGCCTATATCACCCGAATACTGAGATGGTTGTAGCTTTAGAATCTCCCTGATATGGTCTGTAGCTGACATATGGCGAATCCTAGATCTCTCTGTATGCTCCTCCCTCTGTCTAGGGCTCTGAGACCTATCGCTATCTCCTGAGATCCTGTCCCCATGTCCTCTCTGTGGAGACTCTGCCCTAGCCGAATCTGCATGGAAATCCTCTGCTCTGTGCTCCTCGCTGTGTCGAGGGGATGCCTGGGCATCTACTGATGGCTCCAAACTATGCCTATAAAGTCGTTCCTCCCAAGGGCTCTCCGCGTATAGCAGCATTGACATCCTGGAGTGTCTGCAAAATATGAGGCAGAAGGGCTGCTACGGCCTGCTCTGGCGGTGGTATGTCTAGGTCTATGTGAAGAGACCCCTCGCCCAATCTGCGTCTCCTACAAAGATCAGAGGTGAGAGTTAGTTCATTGTACTAGGTCTTGTGCTAGTTTTTTCAAAATTTGCTATTTACTATAATTATCAACATTATGGCTTTATATTCTAAAAGAATAATGTTCTGCACTAAGTTAAGTGTTCCCATTTCACATTTTCAGCGTGTGCCCAAGGGTGCCAGCTTTGCAACCCCTGGCTCTGATTCCAAAATTTAGCGCCGAGAAAATACGACGTGCTCCCAGCGACGACGGCGACGATGGCGCCGCAAAACATCCGTCCCGAAAATGCGACAATTTTTTTTTTGTTTCTTTGCAAGGTGAGTCCGCATACAGACTCAAAACTACTTCAATCATGATAATGCTTCGAGGTGAAAGAAGTTTTATTTTATTTCAGTCGACGTTTCACAAGGGAGAGAAAGGTCGTCCTTCGAATTTACTAGCCTAAGGTCTGATAATATCGAGACAACAATATTTCTGGAGGTTAACCCTAGAATAAGATATAATTTATTTCGAGGTGAAAACACTATCAACTCGATTTTTATTTATTTCTTATTTATTATTATTATTATTATTATTTTATTCTATTATGTCGCATTGTCTCCTGATTTAATACATTATAACATATATAAATATAAATATATATATAGTTATATATATAATTATATAAAAAGGGAATCACACAATATGGTATACACTCGGTACTGGTTTATTTTATTACATTGTATGATTCTAATTGGTTTCGACATACATACTACCTAGTATGAATACTATACGAAAGTTTTGTCACAATTCATACCACATTATTATCTTATATAGCATTAATACTTTGCTGGCCTAGCTAGATATCCTTGGAGGATTAGGTGCTTCTAATTTTAGTGATATATAAATGTTTATGTATAATCAAAATTTTCACTTAATTAAATCTATATGCTTAATCATACGTAAATAAAATGGATCCAAGAAATAAGAGCCAAAAAGGGAAGGCGTTTCAAACCAAGTTTAATTCCTGTTGGTTGGGGGCGGTGTATCCCAACAACCACCTATCCGCCATTACTCCCTCATGCGTGTAAAAGCCCCTTCCCCCCCCAGGTCGCATCTATCAATGAATGATTTAGATTTGCAAAATCTACGCCTCCTCCTTGGTCTGTCCACCCTCAAAACTCGGGATTCCTTCAAGATATTTTTATCAAAATCGATTATGAGACAACGTAGGCGTGAGAAGAAGAGATCTCATAGAAGTAAATCCGTTTCATATTAGAATGGTCAAGGGACGCAGTTGAAGTTACAGGCGAGAAGAGGAGCGCCTAAACCAACGGCCGTTACAAGCTATGCTGCAATCTATTCAGTATCGGATGCATCCTCCCAAAAAAAACAAGATTCTGCCTTCACGAGATATTCATCAGTTCAATTTAATAGGGAAGCGACGCGGAAAAGATGTGGACATTTCAATAAATATTTTAAGGAGACGCCGGATTAAAAGAGAAGAGAGGCGTCATATTTTGTATGTGAGGACAACGGTCGGTCATTTAGTATTATATAAATTTCTAGGTATACCCATGGTCGATGGACATCAGCCCTTTAAATACTCTTATGCTGATCGCTTATTGAGTCAGCTAGTTGTTTTGCAGATCAAGACATATATTGGTAATTATGAGTGTTATGAGAGCTGCATTTTCAGCGAATCCCACTTGGAATGGTGGTCGCATGCAGAAGAGAAGGATGGTGAGGAAGAAGGAAAAATATGCGAGCCGTATAAAAGGTGCAGGAAGAATCCTCGGCGCGTGAGGAGGTGAGCCACCACCGCTTTCATTGGGTGCCGCATGGTGAGAGCGGGACAGATTGCAAGGTCAGGCGTCTTGCGAAGTCTATGATTTCTGAGTGAATCACACATTTAACAGGCATGTGTAAGTGCTAATAACTAATCCAAAACAACTATCTTGCGGGTATTTTTAATGGTGTATCATAATATAGTGTATGCTCAACTCTTGATAGAGGACGAGTGCTCCTTTGTAGAGTCTCCTTTGTGGAGTCTCATCTTTGAGCTATTTCTGTGTAAATAATTTGGTTGTGTTTCCAAGCAGTAGATAACAAGAAAAAAGTGATCTTGTCGAAGCAATCTGTAACGCAGTTTTGCACGGTAAAAAAAAAAGTGCAATGTATCAGGCTTACAGACATATATATATATATATTTTTGATGCTAAGTGAAGCAGTTTGTAAACATGGGCTTGCACCATAACAAGGCGCACTGTATCAGACCTATGGTGATAAAGAAAGGACCAGGTTCTATTACCAGTTTCTAATAATTTTTTATTTTTTTTTTAAATTTTCAAAGTAATCAGAGATCGAGATTATGCTATTGACTTCATAAAATACAGTTGCTTAGCAATTAAATGGGCACGTGGACACCGACAGAGGTGCAGGGATGAACTGTACAATAGCGTGCTTAATCTCATATTTCGTTGATATTATTATTGGCCATGGTTTACAATAATATATCTTATAATTACTAAGGGGATATTAATAGTATGTTGTGAGTAATAAAATTTAGTAAGAGTTAAACCATTAGTCTAAATAATACTTGCATATGGAGCATATTTACAATATTGGTTTCCTCTTTAAACGTTGAGAACATGTGTATATAGTCTTGGTAAGTTTTAAGGATTTGCATCAAGATTTACTTCTATCCATCTTTAATAAACATTACATGAGGTTTTGAGTAAATTGATTTCATTTCTTTTTATACTTTGCTAATAATTAAAATGGATCCATAAATAAGGAAAGATATAAGAGGGCTAGAGTCTAAAATGTTTCATTGTCATACTAAAAGCCATTTGAAAACTTAATTCCTTCCATCAAATATAAAAGAAAGGATAATATACTATTTTTCCCACTTTCCAATACATCACTCTCAAGTAATAAGATGAAATTTAATATATATTTTTGTACCAATTTCCAACACCCTTCAAGAGGGTTCCAAAATTACTTCCATTAATTTCAAAGTAAGGTCTACTAATATGTAAACAAAATTGACATACTCATGAGAGGTTCCCAATTCAAGTAAGAAGGAGAATAGATAGATTGTCATCCTTTCAACTTTTGATTCTATCTATTTTACATGCTTAGTTTGGACTTCAAAAAGAACAACTTTCATTCAATATTTGTCACAACACTTTCTACTTCATGTGAAACAATTTACAATAATGGAAACTAGAGAAAACAAGGCAATATTACATTTTTCCTCCACTCAAGGTGGGTAAATGCATGATGTCTTCACATTGTCACAACAACAAGGTTCATGTGCTCCAAAGAGTTCTTAATCCATGCTCCAAGTTCCACGTATTTCCAACCACAACCAAGATAGGGGAAGAGGCAACACTCTCCTCCCAACCAAATCTCAATGGAGAAGAGAAGCAATCTCCTCCATTGACCCCTGAGCCCCAAACACAACACAATGAGGGGTGGTCTCCAACTCAAGACAACAATCACATGCTTCCACAATACAATTTTCTTTCAAAACATTCAAGCTAAAATAGGGAACAAAAAGGAGACACACAATAACATCAATACATTATGCACAACAAGGCTTGCATCCAAGCCAACAAGAGAAGGAACTATGGGAAAGTTTTCCTTATGCCTCCTCAAATGAGATGAGATGCCCATCCAAAACCCTCCACAACAAAACTCAAGTCCCTATGACTCTTATGCCTCCCTCAAGTACCCCTTTTTCCTCCCATACTCTTATGCCTCCCTCCTCTTATGGCTCCCTCAAAGAACAAGGTAAGAATGTAAACATTCCTACCCAAGATGGGCATCCCTCTCAAACTCCCTCCACAATATCCTATTCTACTCTTATGCCTCCCTCATGAGTATTCCCATAGACCTCTCCTATACTACACAATAAGCATTCAAACCATTTTTCACAATACACCAAAGTAAACATGTATTATTTCACAAATTTAGCATAGAAGTAAAAATAATATGAAAGTAAAAACAAAGGAGAAGGTTCCCTACCTCTCCATTGGAGAATCCTAAACCAAGAAACTTGTCCAAGCTCCCTCCAAAATCAATCCAAGCATGCAAGTCCAAGCACTCTCTTTATCTCTTTCTCCCAATTCTTCTCTCTCCCAAAAATAACAAAGGAGAACTCTTCAACAAAACACAAAAACAAAGCTCCAAAAAAACCCCTCAACATGAGAGGAAATTTCAATAAATAGATCAAAGGTAAGGGGTGAGGGTGATGTGGCTCCACGTAGGATGCCACATCACACATCCTCAAACCATCTCCCAAGGTCAACTCAAATCCCAAAACACCATAAATGGGTGGTTGGGTTGAATGACAACCCTCTTCCACATTCATCCCTTTCCCATGTGTCCTTAAGGCACAATTAAATGTAAAATGAAGACAAGTGCACTCCAAAGTCACATTACCCTTCCCAAAACAATAAATAACCCCCTTTTTAGATTCCCAACCCATAGATATGGTTGGTAAGGGGTTTTGGGAAGTGTGGGACAAGTTTAACTTGTCCCACAAGTCCCCTAAAATTGCCCTCAAAATCGCAAATTCGAGATTCTAAGGATTTGGAGTGGTCAACACTCAAAACCAAACATTCAATACATGAGGAAACACAAGGCTCAAGGAGCCAACCATCAAAATTAATTACACCCACTTGACTTTCCTCCAAGGCTTAAAAACTAAAACAAGATATTACATTAATCTAAACGCACTTAACAAAAGTAATTTTACAAAAAGAAACTTCACAAAATAAAATCACCTACTAAATCAAGTTAAAACAAGCAAATAAAATTCTTACCCCCTTGGTCACATTAGAAAATTTCCCCCACATGGAAATTGTTCTTAACACATAGAAGAAAAAAGGGGTAACACAATACAATTTACTAGTTGCCTTGACGACCAATGTTGTAACCACCCGACATCCTGTTGTGTTTGGTCCCCAATCCCCCTCATGGTTGTGATCATGTTGTGTTTCCTGCAAAATGCAAAATACCCTCTTTGGCCTTGCGGCCATGTCAAAATATCCAAAATAACCATATGCATGAAATTTATTAACATCTATACGTAATTCAAGCAATCATTATTTCTAGGTCTAAATCACAACTTAATTATGCATTTCATCATTATCCAAAATTATAGTAATGTAAATTTAACAACTACATTCTACTCATCAAGGTGAAGAAATCCAATATTAGAACACATGCAATACATCCATATAAAAATAATATCAATATCCAATAGTCTGTCCATGAGTCAGTGTAGATCATACTGAAAACAAAATCCAATCATAATCCAAATGCATCTAGTCACAAAACATCATGCTAATCAACATAAGTATAAATCATGTCCATATCCAAAGTCTGCATAACTCAAAATGGTAATCAACTAAGTGTCGTAGGGAATTGGGCATCACAGAAACACTATTTTTCTAAAAGTGAAATTTAACAGAATAATCAAAATGATAAAGATTCCAACAATTATCTTTAAATGTCAAGAGGTTTTCATGCCTATTTTATAAATTTGTTAGGTTTTTATGGTTATCCTTAAACTTTTACCTCCTAGTTGCGAAACATACCATTTTTACTTAGAGGCTAAGAAAATGCGTTCAAAAACTTTCTTATGATAAGCAAAATCATGATGAGTGAATTCCTTTTTGTCCAAAAATATAATAGGAATGCACAGGGAATGAAAAAATCTAGAACTAGTGAACAATGTATAATTAGTGGATGGTTTTCCAGAGCCACTAGTCGTAATCAGTCAAGTTGTGATAACAACCAATTTTAGCTTCAAAGAAAAGAAACCATCAACAAAAACTATCCTTCAATAGATGAACGTGTAACATAAATATTCCTACAGGCTTTCCTATATATGGAAAATTCACCAGAGTTGACGGAAGTAGGAACGAAATAATGGGTTATAAACAATGACAAATTTTATTGAGCTATCGGTTGTAGTTAATCCAGTTTGATTTTTTCAAACAATTACCCAAGACCTCCAAATTCCTTTGCCAAACTATCTCCAAAGATTGTTTTCCCCAAAACTGAAAGTTACAAGAAATTTTATAGTAATAATACAAGATTGTTTTGAAGGTGGATAGGCATTTCATTTCTCAGGGTTCGAACTGTGGTTTAAAATGAAAACTGACTTTTCAAGTTTGGGAGCTTCCTTAAAGTGGAAAACCGAGTATCAGGGATCCTAGAGGAGCAATGGAGAGAGCGTAAACTATCAAATGAGGTTGAGGTAATACTTGATGTGACTCTCCACATAACAAGGAACACATACGCAATTTGACATCTCCTTTATGTGGCTCATACTGTTGTTTTACAAGTCTTTGGAAAATACATTTTCTAACTTTTCAAGATAGAAAAATATGGTTTTTTTAGTTTTCCCATATATCTCTCACCAATACCAACAAAAATGAGCACCTAATTTTGATATCATGAGTCTAACACGTACAATTTTATTGTAGCAACATGGTTGATGGTCAAATTGTAAATCAACAACATAGATGAAAAGGTAGAGTTTTATTGTTTCGCACCAATATCCTAATTGAAATACCCAACTATACACTTATCCACGGTTTATTATTTCTATTAGATTCTAAATGAATAACCAAATTATACAAAAATTATAAAAGACAAAGGTAAGGAGACCATGTATGACAACGATAAGTGAAGCGGGGTAAGACGGGCTCCAGGAGGTTTATACTCATGATTTGTTGATTCCACCACTCGACCAAATGTCCAAGATTTCTACTCTCTACTATGCTTATGGATTCTTGTACCCAATACTAAATCTCCCAGGTGTTTATAACTATAGTATTTGACAAAAATATTATTCCATTTTTTTTATGGTCCATAGCAATTCCAAGGCTCTCATTTTCGCACAACTTGAGTGAAATGTTGACAAATGTTGTGGAGGTCTAGCTTTAAATCTTCCATTTGCATTTGTTTGAATTTTTCTAAAGCCTTTTCAATAACCCATTTTGTGCATACCCAATAGTTAATGTTTTCCACCAAAACCAAATAGTTTCTTTCAGTCATTCAGTCACAGATTTGATGTTCCTAGTGTATGCTCCCACCTTTTTCACACATGTCTATGAGGGAAATCATAACTACTAGATATGGCATAACTCGTCTTTCCATACCATATTTGAAACCTCCCATTTTATCACACGTTAGGAATGGTGGAAAAGGTGAAATTATTGGGTTGGACACTGGTTATTTGCACTTGGTGAAATAGATACAGTTCTTCATGAGGATGCCCATGTCTTTTATAGTTTTCTTCATTTGCTCAGATGGAACAATTGCCATATATAAATGTATGAAACCACCTTTTGCATACACATATACCAAGCACTTGCGACTATGATTTTTTAACAACAAACTCCATATTTGTGTGTTAATGGGTTCCCAAACCTACATCAAAGTTTCTATTTATGAATAATTTTGGAGGTGATGTTGTCAACTATTGTGGAGTCAGGCTTTAGAAATGACAATCACCTTTTCTTAGAATTTCAAAATCCATTTGTGAAAAGCCTACAAACCATTGCACTCCACGAGGCCATATATCTTTTAGGAATTCAATAAAACAATTCACATGTATAGTCTATGCTTTCACACCTACATACATATCTACTAGAGCATTTGCAACTAAAATATATCACAAAATTCATGTCTTTTATGCTTTGCTAGAAGTTCAGTCCCTAATCCAATGCTTGTATTTTGGCACAGGTCAGAATTTCATAGGCAGAAGTAAATTGATTAGGTTGGAAACATGTCTATTGTATGTGTGAAATAGTGGGGCTGTCTTGCGAGGGAATCATGTCTTTTGAACTGCTATGCCCAAAGTCTCATCCCATGACAATATGCCCAAATATTTCATTTGTTAAAACATTGTAACCATATAATCACTGATACATATCCAACGTTGAATAGCAGTTTATTGTGATTAATATTTCTAGGTGTACATTAAAGTTCTTGTATTATAATGCAAGGAAAAGTGATAGGTCTAAAAATGGAATGGATATAATCCTTGGCCCTATCAAAACCATCCTACACGCCACCACCTCCCAGTGCCACTCACCCACTCTTCCATTCCATTCACTGTCCCTTTTCATTTTTACTTTTTTTTTGTTTTTTTGTTTTCTGTTTTTTTCTCTGCTGAGCACTACATTTCCTTCCCCTTATAAGAGAATTTTCCTCAATGTGATACAATACCAAAGCTCTAAGGGTAGGTAGGAAAGATAGTCAACACTGACACATGTCGTTTAACAAGACAACTTGTCAGTACAACACAATCACAAGTGAGAAAAGTAAATTTATTAATATCTTAAGTTTTAATCTTCTATGAATATTGACAGTTCTATTTTATTTTATTAGTTAGTATTTTCCTTTAAATTATTTATTAATCTAAAACTCTTAATATTTTTTTGTTTTAAGATTTCAGTTTATAAATCATTATGGGGCCCAACAGAAAGTCACATCACAATACCATACAAGGGCTAAACACAATATTAAAGGTTCAAAAGGCATCATGATATGCACTTTCATAACTATATCACATCACAAGAACTCAACCAAACCATGGAAGAACATACATATCCCTCATAACATAGTCCTTATCACAAATGCACCCAACACAATAGTACTGATAACATAAGCATACTATAACAACATGGAATTCCAAACAATACACATATGAATGTTTCACCAAACTCAAGACCATAACTATAGTTACATAGTGTTAAAAGGGGAAGCAAAAATGTACCCTCAATGTGGAGTTATTGACGTGGAATCTTAGCTCCCCCAACTGAGATAGTTTATGGAATGGGGAATTTGGCATGATTGGATAACATGGAGCTATCATGAGTGTGGGACATTGTGAAATAGGATAGCTCTTTGGAGAAGGATGGTTATTTCTCCTAAACTACCTTCCAATAACTACTCCTAATGCAGGAAACTGACTTATTGTAATCTAATGATTCTAAGGGGACATGGAAATAATGATTGCATGAAATAAAACTATGATACGAGTGGTGAAACAATAAGAAAGGAGTGATAATCACTCTTCCCAACCCTGTAAAATGGACATATGGTGAATCCTGAGGAGGTTGGACAAATGCAACACAAACCCAAGTTACAACAATGTAATAAGGGAAGGATGGAAAACTACACCACAAACATGAAATATAAACAATCATCATTCCTGATAAACACAAAACACCTGTATCATGTAATAACAAAGAAATATGCACAGAAAAACCTATTTAAATGAGAGGTAAGAGAGACACAAAAATCATGCAAAGGTTAAAAAAACTAATAAAAAACATAATTTTTATTGCTCATGAAGTATACATAATACATTGCACATGGGAGAAAGGCATGAAGTCATTACAGTTTTTGGAGGAAGGATTTGATCCCTAAGAAGAAATGGGGTGCATGGGAGAAGAAATATGATAAAAAAAACCTTTGCGCATGCAAAACCCTTACATTTTATAGAAGAATAAAATGAGGAGAAAGAGAGAAAAATTTAAAAATTCACTCCAATCTCCTGCGAAATCCATCATTGTCCTTGTGGGAGTGATGGGTAAGTTTTCAAATCCCATACTGCATTATACCTTTCTTGTAGCGGAAGAAGAGAAGCCCATACCTCATTATTATAGTCAATGATAAATTTAAAACCAATCTTCTAAAATGGCCTATTATACTTCCAAATTTTGAGGACACTAAGGGATTTCAAAAAACTCTGATTTTATGGAAATATGAGCTCTCAATCAAAATTTATGGCCATCTAAAGATTAGGTTTCCATTCTAACATAAATGTGGGTGGTTATCTGCCTCTTTTCAAACTCCAAACTTGCATATCAACCTCCAAACTAATTTTTTTTTGAATTTTGGGATTCGAGACTTCAGTCTTTTCCATTTCTGAGGTGGAGTTACTATTCATCCGCTTGAGTTTGCAAAACCTCCAAAACTTTGAAACCCTGAAGTTTGAATTTTAGACTTCAGGTTTTGGAATTCAAGTTATGAATTTTTTTAACTCATCGGTTACCAAGTGTCTAAGTGGTCATCCAAAGGAGTATTCTCCCTTTGATCCAAACTCTCCATTCTTTGCAATGATTTCAACATGCTGTTTTGAATCATCTAGTTCTGTAACTTGCTATTTTTCCATATCAGTAATTAGATGTTCACACAGACCTTTCCCTCAAACTGTCTTAGCAATCCGAATATCAACATCATACTCCATGACCTTTGTTATCCAGTTTTCTCTTTTCTCATTCAATTCCTTATTTAGTAAGAATGCAGTCACACTTGGATGAGAAACAAGAACATGGATTTTATTGTTCAAAATCATATACTTGAAATTATTTAGTCCTCTGACTACTGAAAGTACCTGTTTTTTAAAAAATGTCTACCTTGTTTCATAATCATGCAAACTATGTCCAAAGAAAGTAGTAGGCTAATCAATATTTTCATCATTGACTTGAGTCAATATACCTGAGATTGTTTCAGCTCCTGTTAGTGCATACATTCTAAAATCTTTATTGAAATTTGGATTTTCAAGAGTGGGGGCTTGAGAGATATCTTATTTGACTGATGCAAATCCTTCTCTCCCTTCACTGGTCTAAGAGAAATTTTTCTCTTTCTTTAGCATAGCTGTGAGTGATTTAACCAATGCTTTAAAATCTAGAACAAATCTTCTAACAAATTTGATTTTTCCAAGAAAAATCTATAATGCCTTCTTATGATGGGGAAATTATAGTTGTAATATGACTTTGATCCCGAAAGGATAAATTTATAAACCTTTCTTAGAAACAATATGGCCAAGTAGCTTTCCTTAATGTACTTAAAAGATAGACTTCAGTGGATTTAAAGATATTCCAAATTGCCTGCACAACTGAAAATTTTGTCTTAAATGTATTAGATGTTCTTCAGAATATTTTGAAAATATAGTAACATCATCTAAATAAACAAGGATGCATTTAATTAATGTTACAAGTTCTCATCAATATTCCTATTCTTCATGATTAAGACATTCAATTATGTTACTGAGTTGTTTAGTTCATTATACAATCCATACAGAGAAGCTAGAATGCTGAAGGGAATACACAACTCATTTTCATAATTCAATGTTTTATTCACAAGGAAGGTCAAATGTTTCCCACAAAACCTGTGGGATGTAACTGAAAAGTAAATTACAGCTACTGAAAATAAAGTTACACATGCATGAAAGAGAAAGCAAAGGACTATGAGTGAACCCATCATTACCTTGGGGTTTATTTATTTGATTGAAAACATCTCCTTTTCTAGCTTCTTCTTCATCTCCATTGTACAAACCATTGTGCCTGAAATAGAAGAAAAGTTAACTGTTAGTTACGAGCTCAGAGATCAATTCATATTCCTACACTGTACTAGTTCATACATATGAATCTTTTCAAACAGGAGATGAAAATCAATTGAATATCAGACTACATGCATGCCTTATTCACTCAGAAGGAATAAAGAAAGAGAAGAGAAAATAATAAAACATACAGATAAGAGAGGCCAAAAAGCCTAAGTATTTTCTAAGTATTTTCTTAAGTGTGTAGGTACAAGGTTGCAGCCAAGAAGAAATAATCATATACATGTTGAAAAAGAAGACCAATGTAACTAAAACTTAGATATTTCCTACAAATGGAAGAGGATCACAGTACTACAGAACAAATTATATGCTTGTAGACAATGTACATTTTCTTGATTTTAGTTAAAACAAAGGAATTCTAGGAAAATTTCGACAGGGCTTCGCCATGAAAATCAACATTTTAAATTTTCCAGCACACATAGAAAGTTGTATTTAAGCTCAAGGACATTATTGAAGCATAAAAGGAGTGAAATAAAGAAACATATTACAATATCTAGATCAAGGCTTATGTCTAATAATGATATCAAAAATAGGTAAAGAATTGCTTGAAAACTATTCTAGGGATCAAAGAGTATAAGTGTAGCTTCAGGATACAAATTTGTATTTTAGAGGTGAACTGAAGAACGAAATGTATAAGCAACCCATTTCAGTTAGTTGTGTTTCAACACAATTCAACCTTATGAGGCTAATAATAATCAATGTTCAGTCAAAATAATGAAGAGATCACAACTAAGAAATAAATTCAATCACATGAACCCTTCTACAGACAGGACATCGAAACAACCCATGACTCATCGATGGTGGTAATTCGACATCCATTTAAAGTTGATAGGTTACCTATCCGGACATGAATTGCAACTCGATGATAAATAAGTTTTGGTAGGAATGCATTAAAGAAATAAAAAAATCTACTTTGAGTTTGACCTTATCAACAAGATCCATTCACAGGAATAAGTCAAGCTTATATAGTATAGAAAAGCAAAAATATTGCAAAATTTACTGTACGGAAAAAACAAATTGAATTCAAACACTCATCGCACGGGAATCTTTTAATGTTCAAGTAATCTCAGATTGAAAAGGATTAAATCAAGTAGTCTACAAATTTTTTCAAAGAAATAAGTTGAACCTAAACAATGAATCATAAACAAAATAGATTCTGTAGAATACAAAATTGATTCCAAGGATTTAATAATAGTTAAGGCTAAAGTTAACCCCGACTTAAAGAATAGCTAAGGTAGAGTGTACCAATTCGAGGCAAAAAAGAGAAGTTATAGTAAAAACAATGCTTTCCTCAAGGCATGATGAACTAAGTAAGAGAAAGAAGTAAAAAATTACTAGTTAAATCGAAGTGGATAAAACCCTCTTAGATATCATCGAGCTCACAACTTAAAGGACCAAACATGAAAAAAGTTTCAACTTGAAATGGCCAGAGTCATCCAAGAGATCACATGAAGAATTTCAAAATAAGATGGGTATCAATTTTGAAGCTGAGGTCATGATGAAACAAAATACGAGTGAAGAATTAAGGATCGAAAATCTTACCGACCTCATCAAGTGGTGACGCAAATCCAAATCTATAGATCCCAAGAGATGGTAAAGGAAAACCTATAGAGACCAAGAAATATACTGGTGCTCAATCCTTTTGACCACAAGATATCACAAAGCAAAATTAAATCCCATGGACTTCGCCACAAATACCAAACAGAATGGGGCCGAGCTTCAAGATTAGAAACAATGGCGGCCACCATAGAAGTAATATAGAAAATGAGCTTTGAACTCTCGCCACCATGTCAACGACCGATGACAGTGACACAAACAATAAAATGAGCAAGTCTGAGATCGAAGAAACAACCATTGCAGCCAATACAATGCTGAACTTGTAAAACAATAAACAATGACAACATTTTTTTGTAGAAAACTCACTGAGAAGAAGCACATAATGTGGGGATCCATATTTGCAATGAGCCAAGTATAATAATAATCAATAATGGCACTCCCATAAATTCTTTGCGAGGTTCACATATAAAACAATTGTTTCAAAATTTTTTCCACGGCATCACCAGAAGAACAAAAAATACAAATGAAATGGTTATTAAGTGGAGAAGTTACCCTTTACCATGCAAACCCAAGGGGTGAGTTATGAAAATAAACCATAGTCAAATAATAAATGTTTGAAGATCAAGCCATGAAAAGATCAAGCGCTCATAATCGATCTCCAAGTCCAAAGCAAACCATGGTTCGAGATGTTAAACCACATTCAATGTAAATTCAGAAACCCTAATCATGCTTTTGAGATCAACAATAAAAAATCAATAAGTATAGACTGATCAACGCTCATAAATCAATCATCAAGATCGAGGCAAGAGTCATTAAGTTGAAATGGTATGGTAGTCGATTGACCAATTTGCCAATTTGTCAAAATTTCAAAGTGTCAAAGTTTCCTTTGTAGGCCCGAAAGTCCACAGTGTACATGTGTCTTAACAATGCAAAGGTAGAACAATGGAAAGGTTGGAGCCTGTTTACTTTTAAAACATTAAATGTGCAAAAGTTAAAATTCAAATATTTCTTGTAGACCCGCAGGCACCGGAAATGATACGTGCCATCACCACAATAAAAGCAGGAGGCCGGGGTATTTTTTTAAGTATAAATTTTTTTGCAAAAAAGGTTACAAGTCCCCAAAAATTCCCATGAAGCCTGAGACTCCTTGATCGAAATGCTAAACTGCAAGTTCAAAATAAACAGATGAAGACGATAAGGATATAGATCAATGGCCTAGAACAATCAAAAAATATCAAAGCCACCGAAAAAGTTACCAGGGGGTGAGTCACCATGGAAAGGATAGCTAACCCATGTCACCAATCGAATTATCATTGCATTGAATTTGAAAGTCCAAACTATATTCATTTCCAAATAATGAAAATTTCCATCATACATGCTTATCACCAAAAAGGTGAAATTTGAAATATTCCAAGGCCAACAACTATGGTGGAAACTATATACTATAGTACCTGTTACAAAGGTGGTAGACTATTTAGTATGGTAAATAATCAAATGTGGCCGAGTATGGTAAAGTGAAGGTGGTTCCCCACTTCAAAGAGTTATAATTGATTTGTAGAGTGTCACTGATGTGACCATTTTGAAGGAGATGTCAACATCAGAGACAAGGGTAGTCCCCAGCAAATGGATATTTGGATGAATTATTTTGCAAAGTATTACATTTAAAGTAATTTATTTTTTCTCAATACACAGGAGTATTTTTGCATGCCTTCAAAACAAGATAGAATAGAGAAGAAGATGGAAGTTACATGTTCATGGAGAGAGACTTTCCTAGCAAACAATATTATTTTTGGAAAATTATTCATCCTTCTCTTCTTAAAAATAGAATTGTCAACTTCAATTTGACTATATTGTATTTAAGGCTAATAATGCCTATTTGTAATTGCATACTCTATTTTTATTCCTTTATCTATTATTAAATAAAGGATAAAAATAGAATGCTTGGGTGAGTACAAGCCTTAAGCTATTTTTAGGGAGAGGGTGAATCTTATTTATGTTATATATTGTGTGCCTTTGTAAAGCAACATAATAACTTTTGGAGGACTTTTTGGATATAGGAGTACAG
The DNA here is from genome assembly GCA_019776745.2 of Taxus chinensis. Lineage (NCBI taxonomy): Eukaryota > Viridiplantae > Streptophyta > Pinopsida > Cupressales > Taxaceae > Taxus > Taxus chinensis. Next base: position 638,851,870 of record CM034152.1, on the reverse strand, counting down.
AAGAAAAAAATGCTAGTTTTGCCTTCTGAGTGTGAAGAGTTTCCACCTTTCCAATTATTTGTAGTCTTGTGTATGTTCTATTAGTCTTGTGAATGCCAATTCCCAGATAAATCATCTTACCCTGCTGCAAACTCAATATTTTTTACATAATTTTAATGTGCATGTTAACTTATTCAGTGCTGTTGTGATATATTTCCCTTAGTACAACACAGTGTTTTCCCTTAATTTCTATAGAAAACTATTGGCTTGTGCATCAAAATCCTTCACACATCAATTGTGCATATACTCAGTCAAAGTCCTGATACAGATTTGGTGTATCACCTTAGTTTTATTTACTTTATAGTCATCTTTTACTCTTAAACCCCAGAAATAAATTTAGGATACATCAATAAGGAACTATGGCCTTGATACCAAAGACTCACCTCAAAATAGGTATACCCATAGACCTGAGGTGTTTCCATTGTATCTACGAAAGAGAGAGATAAATTGTGCAAGCTTAGAAAACCTGAAGCCATCTCTCTGCAGGGTGCACTTTTGAGAGATAACATTTTTAGGCACACTCTGGTGGGACCATGAATCGGATCTGTATGCAAGTTACAAATTCTATAGCAAATCTACAACAGAGTAATAGCAGTTAGAAAGTCACTTTCGGGAGCAAGTTACAACAATTTATTTTAAAGAATTGAAGATCTTTTGCCGAAACTCCACAGAGCTGATTTTAGACTAGTATTGAAGCATGTTCCATGCCTACATTGGCTATAAGATCATCGGTAAGAGGAATTCCTTCTGAGTTTGTTTCTTTACCCTTGAATTCTGCTAGAAGGAGAATAGTTGGTACTACTTTACCTTACAATATACCTGGTTTTGATAACCCTCCTCCTAATACTCTTTCACCATTTATAAATTTCTCCATAAACATCGGATTTTTTCAAATTTTTATTCAACCACCAATTAATTTTGTAACCTTTACTAATGGCAGTCAATTAGTAATCCCAGTTTACCATGACATACATAATGCTGCCATGATATGTTTGCCATCATTCACATGTGAAAATCATGTTACACATGCTAAACATATAAAGGAAGTTGTAGCCCTATGTGCAGTCCATAATGTCACTCATGAAGACATAGCTTTAATACTTTTAATTGCATCTTTCAAAGGGAATTCCTTGCAATGGTACAAAAACCTAAAAATTGGAAGAATAAGAACTTCGGATAACTTGGGTAAAATAATTGTTAAAAAAGTTCTTGGATAATTCAGATCATTTTTCTCTCATTAAACACTTGGATACTGTTAAAAGAGCTCCTAATGAGTTAATGTCCAGTTTCAATATTCGTTTTTGAAGAACTTTGTAAATAATTCCAGCAAGTGTTAAGCCTCATGTTGATCATGATTTCCTTTATTTTCTTAGGGAATTAAGCAGTGATATCTCAACTATGATTGAATCAATGGGGGGAGAAACACTTCTAGATACATATGATATTGCTATTTGAGATGAAAATATTCTAATTCAAGCTGGGAAATTGGCACCAAGGCCGTCAATGCCATTTTTGGTAGATTTAGTGATTGACTTTGATTTAGAATAGAATTGCATTGCCTAGAAGACCCTATCAATCTCCTTATCAACAAAATCAATAGAATCAAAAAAATAGACAACCCTATCAATAGAATTAAAATTATAGGCAGCCTTACCACTAAAGGCAGCTTGACCCAAAGGTGCCTAGTACCTCTAACGCTTTATTTCCAGTTAATATGGCTAGAGAAGAGTGGTGTCAACCTTGCAATCAACCTCATTCAACTGTAACTTTCCCAAATGATTTTCTAAATCTCAATCTTGTTGAAAAACCTCAATTTGAAACATTTTTCATGCCTCAAATGGAGGGTGGGCAGTAATGAACTCACGTTCAGAAAGCACCTGAACAAAATTTAGTCAGTTTTAATGAGGATTTAATTGTTCTCACTACTAGGGCTTAAGGGAAAGCTACTGAAAGTCAGAAACAATAGAATAGGCCTATCCTTCCTATTGTCACTAATAAGATAACATCTAAAGTTCCAGAGTCAACCAACAACCTTGATGTTCCTCAAAAAACATCAAGTGTTCCAATTGATAGAGGCCATAAAAGACAACTACATCCTAATCCAAGAAGACTATTTATACCTCATATATCTAAGACAGCTAAAGTAGAATCAATTTTTGCTAAGGCATACTCTAAGACAGTTGAATTTATCTCTAAAACAATTTCTTCTTTTAACATTGTTGATGTAATGAAAAAACATAATGTTAATATCTCAATGTGGGATGCTCTAAGTATTCTAGGAAAACAAGATTTATTTTCTCATGAACTATCTAAGCTGTAGATTTCTTCAAATACAACAGAAAAGGAAATTTAGAAGGCAGACACGGTCCTTGGAACGTTTGAACAAGACCACATTAAAGAGGATAAGTGGATGGTTCATAAGGTTTTGAATGCTCATGACATCAAGAAACCACCACCATTTTATTTATCACTGATTATTGGTGAACATCTAGTTCATAATTGCATGGTGTACAGTGGTGTAAGTAGCAAAGTTATGCCGAAAGCGGTTGCAGAAAAATTGGGTTTGCATAATGAGCCTATAAAAAGGAGTTTCTTATAGCTTGATGGAACTGCAACTAATAAAATTGGTACAATCAAAAATTTAGAAGTGATGTTACATGCTTGCCCAAATTTTTCTATTTTACAAGATGTTACTGTTGTGGATTTACCTCCATACTTTTCCTTATGTTTATCTAGAGACTTCACAGCAAAAATAGGAGGTTAGCTCTCTTCATATTGGTCCTTATTTTTTAGTACTCGTTATGGTACTAAAGTTACTATCAATTCAAAGCCATTGGCCAAATTTCATATTGAGCCTCACTCTTCAAATGCAGTGGCTAATTATTCAACCCTAGATCAGTATGATTTTGATGAGGTAGTTTATGTTTCAGCATTAGATGGTGTTTCTAACATGTTTATGGATGAAAATATAGTGGAAGAACATGCTCATTCAACAGAAGGGATACACCACTTCCCTTACTGTCTAAAATAGAAGATTCAACAGAAGGGATTTAGAAGCTTCATTTTGATGGAGCTAAGAATAAAAAAGAATAGGGAGTAGGTCTAATGCTCACTTCCTCGATGAATGAAAGATATTTCTCAGCTTTGAGTCTCCAATTTTCATGTACTTGCAATGTAGTTGAATATGAAGCATTAATTCATGGCCTACTTTGGGCCAGAAAGAGAGGTATCAGCATGCTACATATTTTTGGTGACTCTGAGTTGGTTATTAATCAAGTTAAAAAATTGAATGTTTGTAAGAATCCATTAATGAAGTCTTACAGACATAGAGTTTTAGACTTAATGGAAGATTTTGATGCTATTAGTATTTATTAATTTTGGTAGAGGTTTGCAGATTAAAAAGCACCGAATAGAATGATAATATAATTGAATTACAAACATCCGGGATATCTTATTCACAGGTAGAGGTTACATATATAGAGTTTGATCTCCTCGATTCTAGGAGTCAACACTCATCCCACTAATCACTCAGCATCCCAAAAATCTCTCCCAATACCTATTCTCACTCAACAAACCTAGAATCTCTCTAAGAGATCTCTACGAGTTGTCACCAACTCATTATTTGCACAATAATAATAAGGTTCACAATATTAAAAATATTGCTAACAGTCACTCCCCTATTGTTAACATTATTATTTCCACACATACACTCCCCTAATGTGAACAATGTAGAAAAGAATAGTTACACTTCTCTGCAGCTTGCACACCCCTGTTTGCTCATGATCTTGGTAAACATATGGACCCTCAGTCCAAGGTAAGAACCACTGTTCATGAACCTCTGTTCATCAATACGAACCCCTGTTCGACAATAACGGACCTCTGTCCTAGGTACGAGCCCCTGCTCATGAACCTCTATTCATCCTTTTCTTTCTACTATAACATATTTACATCAGGAGGTTATAAAAGGAAATACAATTCTGAACAGCAATGTGACATCTGTTCTTATTATAAAACACACAATAATGGAATCAAACACACAACTGAAATACTTGGCCACCAAATCAATACCGCGGCCTCGTCGATGGTGCCTGACGAGAGGTCGCTGATCAACCTCCTTCCTCCGTTGGCTCCGGCCTCCACCTGAAAGTTATCTAAAGAAGGAAGTCTTCATATTCATAACCATCACCCAAAGGTTCTTCTTTATCACTGTCTTCTTGTTCATTAGCAACCATGGCACTTTCTTCTATTTTTCCATCAAGTAAATCTCGTGCTCTTTTCTTGCAGTTTATAGATAGATGTCCATCTTGTTTACAATAGTAACAAGTGATATGTTTCTTTGTATATCTGAAATTTGATCTTTGTCATATGACTTGTTTTTACCATACATTGCAGTTTCTTCTGGTGTAACATTATTATTTTCTTCATCTATCAGTGAAGAAATTAGATCTTCTAGGCTGGGATTGATCTTGCTCAAAGTAAAAACAATGTTTTGAATAGCGAGATGGCATACTATTCAACAAAACAGCTTTTGCATCATCATCCTCTACTTAAGTTTTATCCCTGATAATTGATTCAAAATAGACCGAAACTTACTTATATGTTGTACCATGGTTTTCTCCTTCATCCATCTTGAGTCCAAACAGCTTCTGCTTCAAGGTCACTGCTGCGTCTTCCGGTTTGGGATCCAAACAACTTGTTCAATGTGGTCCAAATGAAATTTGAGACTTTTTGAAAGGTCTATATGATGCAAATATGCATCAGACAATCCAAGTCCAATGATTTCTGTTGCTTACGATCTCTACTCTCCCATTTGGTTGCTTCATCAGCATCAGTTGGTTTCTTGAATGTTCCATCCGCAACTTCCCACAAATCTTTGTTAATGAGTGTCAACTGAGTTCGTACTTGCCAAGTGTGAAAATCCTTTCCATCAAATTTTTCAACATAACCCAATTTATCCATTATGAATCTCCACAATTTGACACAAATAGGTGTCGGTTTCAACCGAAAATACACCCTTTTTACAAACAATTTAAAAATTTTGACACTAGTTCGCGTGATAGGTGGAGCTGCATTCAGTAATTTCTGATGCGTATGCAAAAAAAAATCATAGACTATGCCTTGAAGTTATTTTAGAGGGACTTTCATTGAATGATGAAATCAGGCAAATACTTAACTGATGAAGACACTCCCTCCACGTGGTTGCAGAATGTGCATTGAAATTTGTTCACCGAATAGGATTCAAAGAGTTCATACGATCTGGTGAGATAGATCAGCATGAGATAAATTATATGTCACGTTCAGGCACCAAATCCACTATTTTGCATGCAGTCCCAAGCAGAACGTCTATTTTGGGATCAGATCAGTGCCACACATGCATGAATAGATGATTGTTGATGAATAGATCAGCGTGATGTCCACGATACAATACCTTCCAATCAGATTTCTCGCAATAGAGTACAGTTTCCTTCAGGATCAATGAATCTTCATAATAATTGCGCTTAAAAGAATATCTGACAGGGATAATTACTATGCACAGCAAATCAGAAACTATGAATGAAATACCCTCTATTTAATTTAACTGCAACTGCAACCTGCAGACGAATGCCTGGAAACGATTGGGAGTGGAATCATTCCAGATAGACAAGGAGACAACTCGTGACGTCTGCAGTCATTGGGACGTGAGCACAACAGATCCAAGAATGATATAAGGCGAATGACGTTACATCTACAGACTTGGACGCAAGCATATGTAAGAAATGGATCCGTTGGAGTCAATGATAATGCGCAGTAATATTGACATCCTCTGATACACAAAGAATCAAACCATAAATTTGTAATAACAAATAAAATCCTATCTCAGTCGCAATGAATATACTCACGCAGGAATAATCCAATCCATTTTCACCATTGAAGAACTAGCACACGACTCACATGGCTAATGGTTGACCTGCTTTGATACCAGATATTAATTTTGGTAGAGCTTTGCATATTAAAAAGCACCGAATAGAAATGATAATATAATTGAATTACAAACATCTGGGATATCTTATCACAGGTAGAGGTTACATATATAGAGTTGATCTCCTCGATTCTAGGAGTCAACACTCATCCCACTAATCACTCAGCATCCCACAAATCTCTCCCAATACCTATTCTCACTCAAAAAACCTAGAATCTCCCTAAGAGATCTCTACGAGTTGTCACCAACTCATTATTTGCACAATAATAATAATGTTCACAATATTAAAATATTGCTAACAGTATTCAGTCTATTCCTAGAGCTGAAAACAAGCATGCAAACAGACTTGCAGCAGTTGGGGCTAGTTTTGAAGTGCTGGAACAGATTGAAAATAGCAAAGTCCAGCCTCATATAAAGTTAATTGTCAAGCCCTTAGTACCTGATAATGATTCAAATTTGTAAGTTTTTGAAAGTGATGATAAAATATGTAGGTTTTTATAGCAAGAAGCTGAGTTTTCTGTAGTTAATCAGGATAAATTACAACATTTATATGGTGACCAGATGGTTTAGTTGAAGACAAATAAAATACCTCGAGGTTTGGTCACATTGGAATACATCTTCAGCATTGACGATAAGTTGAGAAAGATCAAGACAAAAATGTCAACTCACGCTGATAATTATGAAGAGATATCAGTTGATGAAGGGAAAAAGCTATTTCTTGGAAAGGTATGTTCCTTAACTGAAAAGAAGTCATTTATTAATCTTTGCAAGGAGTTTAAAGATGTTTTTTCTTAGGAATACCAAGATCTGAAAGTATTTGATCCCAATTTAGCATAGCATACAATTGAGTTGCAACCAAATTCCAAACCTGTTAGACAGAAACAAAGGTCTGTAAATCCCAAAATAGAGCCTCTGATGAGGAAAGAATTATCTAAGTTGATCGAATTGGGTATTATCTTTCCAATTAAGCATTCAATTTGGCTAGCCAATTTTTTTCTTGTTAGGAAGAAGAATGGAGAAATCAGATTTTGTGTGGATTTTAGAGACCTCAACAAAGCTTCATTAAAAGATCATTACCCGCTACCGACTATGGATTAGATTTTGAGAACAATATCAGGTTTAGATAGACTATCGTTTCTAGATGGTTACAGTGGAAATAATTAGATTTTAGTCTGGGAAGAAAATAGATATAAAACAGCCTTTACCACTAAGTGGGGTACCTATGCTTACAAAAGAATGTCTTTTGTTTTTTCAAATGTTGGTGCAACATTTCAACGTGCAATGGACATGGATAATCTAAAATATACTAATGCCACAGGAACCAGTGCCGGTAGTGGAACTGATGTCAGTAGCACAGTGGTGACCGCAGTTGGTCAAGAGACCGCCACCAGTCACCTATGCATTGACTATTTTTTTAAAAATGTGTTTTTGGCCAAACCTTTGGCTCTTATGGATCTAAACTTCACGTAAAATTAGATCCAACCTATGTGGGTTGTGTATGCCTATTTGGACCATACTCCAACCTGGATAAATTGATTTAGATACCTTAAACTATTGATCTACAAAATGAGTTTCTTCCCCATCAATGAAAAAAAAAAAAGAACTAATAAATAATATATCTCTAACCAGATCTAGGATATATGTTTGCATTGAAATTAAATAACTTGGAATGCATGATTAAATCTAGATTCAACTATCCTAAAGTAGGATCCAAATGTATGGAATTCCCTTCTTCATGCACATTGGTTCCAAAAGGAATCTTGCATTATTTTTCCCTTGATCCATGGCGTCCACTCCTTCAACCTGCAAATCAAAGAGAAATAAATGAGTGAGCTTAGGGTAAGGAATGTTTAAGAAGACTCTCTTAAGGATGATTAGGGTTTATTTAGAGTAGGTCTAATCTTGTTGTTCCTAATGATTTGATCCAAGAGTTAAGAATTTACCCTACAATTGTTATGTGAGAATATCCATATCATGGTGGTAATTTTTTAAATAAATCAAATGTATGTGTAATTGGATGAATGAGGACACTTAGGTCTCTAGTATGTTAAGTTAAAAATGTAACCCTTCTATTAGATTTTAGTGATTAATTCAATGGAATTTAATAAAAGAATTAAACAGAACTAAAGTAACTAAGGATAAGGGTTTATTAAATGTGGATTGTATGTTAGTTCCCAAGATGGAAACTATTTAACCTACTAAGAGAAATAAATGGAAACTTATTGTTAGCATAATGATACGTAGCACTTTTTAATATAATTAGGAGAGTTTTTTAAAATTATTCCATTATTCTCTCCTATTTCGTAATCACTCGTTTCATTATGGAGAGTATTGTTACTTCTCCTCCCTATAAATAATGTATCCACTTCTAAATAATATTGAGGAAGAGATACTTAGTCTCTATTAATTCACCTTATAATCTGGTAACAGAGAAAACTTAATATCTAACCTATGGGTTAGAGAAATCATTCAAACGTGAAAAAGGAGTAAATTCTGGACCTGAGTGAAGGAGTCAGTGACCAGTTCTAAGTTTTCACTTATGCATGGAGATGTTGCCAAATCCTGCGTGAAGACATAGTGTAGCGTGTGCTTCCTGTTCAATTGCCCATGTCAAGATCGATGATTATAAAGATGAAAAATTCATACAAGTATCATTAATTGGAATATAATTGCATTTCCATCAGATATCAAATATGCAACTTAGATCTATGACCTCCTACATCTTGGGCGTGTTGAAAGAGTAATTTCAGACCTATATGGAATACAATATTACATTTTTTCTGCAAATATTTGGTTTTTAGTGAAAGATTATTCCTGTATGCGGAAACGTGGCTTGTTGGAGTCATGTGTTAGCAGTTTAATATTTTTTTGGGTCCAATGACAACATTCAATGTTTGGATTTGGGAATTGGAATAAATTGTGCATTTATTAGGAGCAACAATCTTGTCTGGCATTTGCTTTTGCAAATATTTCTTTTAATCTGGATACTTATATAGACAATGACCTACTCACCTGCTATGAGTTCACATTTAGAGAGACCATTATTTCCTTCATGAATTCCATTCGTTGCTTCTTGAATACCATTCCTATATGCGTGGAAAATTCAGCCTATTCTTTGTTTGTACGTGGAGGAATCTTGAGGAAAGGATAATTACGTAGGAGTTTGGAAGAGTGCTGAGGTGTTTTAGACAATTGGAAGGACCTATTGTATATCTTCTTCCCCTTCTTGTGGCCATGTAGGAATAAAATATTTTACCAGCATTGGTGAAGTATTTTTATTAGTGTGGGTGAAGTGTACATGAATCTGCAGCATGTGAGGAAGATCCCTGCATGAAACACAAAATCGAGGAGAATTGGCTGCGTAAAATTAAAAAAAAATGTGCCATTAGTTTCCTGGATACAAACACTCTACCAAGGAAAAGTGGAATCTTTCAAATCCACACTGAATGATAATTGTGAATGACATGATTGAGACTACTGAAATATGCAACATCAACTTGCACGGTGAAGAATACTATCCAAAAGCTCCTAAGAGCTCTAGGTGCTACTTTACACTACTTAACAAGCTACGCAACACTGAAAACCTTTCTTTTGAAGAAATAGTTCACAAAGGACTCTTGGAGTATTTCCTTTCAGACATCATCTACCAAGAAAAGAAAGTTCTGGAAGAATTAGAAGCTAGGTAGAATCCTGATTGTGAAGACAAAGATGAACGCCCCACAAAGCGTCATCGTCTCTTAGCATGCGAGTACCGTGAGCATCTACTAGATGGTACTTCTTATGAGTGAGTAACATTGTAATAATTACTAGAATCAATAAACAAATAAATAATTAATTTTTTTTTTACAATGTCTGCACCAAAGATTCTACTCTCAGATGCTTAGTTACTTAAATGGCGAAATTTTGGGGCCTAAAAAACAAAAATGAGGACAATCGTTCAGTTTGAAGGATTATGGGCATTGTCACAAGGTCTGTGACCATTCACACTACCCTTGCTGAATTAATGAAGTATGAGATGGCTAGTGCCAAGCCTTGATGATGATAATGCTCAGTATTAGTGATGATGTGCAAATACATGTTCAGAATGCAGAGAAACGAAAGGAGGTTTGGGAAAAGTTGGAAACAATTTATGAAGTATAAAATCAGACTAAGATACTCTAGCTTAAGTCAAAGTGGCACACCCTCACTATGGGTTCAGATGAGAAAGTTGAGGAGTTCTTATGGTGTGTGGATGAGTTGCGATCAGAGTTATTAACGATTGGAAAAACGGTGGATGAAAAACTTCTCGTGCTGATCACCTTGAGAGAAATCCCTTCTCAATTCCAAGTGTTCATTACGACATTGAGTGTATCTAAAAAATAGTGGAATTTGAATAACTTGTGAATATGCTATAACCGGAAGAGGCCATCAATTCATCCCAAGAGAAGAATTAGGATAAAGCCCTGTTCTCAAATCCATACCGTGGTTACAATAATCAAAAGGATCCCCCAGAGAATCCAAATCAAGCGCAACCAAATAAAAAATAGAAAGATCAAAATTCAAAGAGGTGGTGTAAAATTTGCATAACTAACACTCATGACACTAATCGCTACTGGTACAATGGCTTGAAACAAGGGTCTTCCTATCAAAAAAGAACAACCGGACGTGAATATTTTCAAAAATCCAAATGACATCCTTTCTTAAGAAATGAGAAAGGACATCTCGTAGCTCAAAAAGATGATTAATCTGACGAGGAGACATCAAAAGGAGCCCATTGTGGTAACAAACTTGTACTAGTCTCTCAAACTTTTCAGCCCACGAAGAAAGTATGGTTGATAGAATCCAGTGCAAGTAAGCATATGAAATGTTTGATTCACTAAATGAACAACCCATTGGAGATCGCGTTCAATATAGAGA